>JACXGJ010003322.1:0-26594 GCA_016801105.1 Esox niger
GGCTCAGAGAGCTTTACATATCTCAGAGCTCTACATGGCTCAGAGAGCTTTACATATCTCAGAGCTCTACATGGCTCAGAGAGCTTTACATATCTCAGAGCTCTACATGGCTCAGAGAGCTTTACATATCTCAGAGCTCTACATGGCTCAGAGAGCTTTACATATCTCAGAGCTCTACATGGCTCAGAGAGCTTTACATTGCTCTGAGTTCTACATGGCTCAGAGGTCCACATCATACAGAAAGCTCTACATAGCTGAGAGAGGGGTCTACATAGACCAGAGAGCTCTAAAAGACTGAGAGAGCTCTGCATTAGCCCGAGAGCTCTTCACGGCCCAGACAGCTTTATATGGGTCAGAGGGCTATATGTGGGTCATTTTGTACACCCTGATTCAATGGTATGGACTTATATAGGTTTATGCTGCACTGAGACACACTGGACAATAGGGCAGTGTGGGTATATATTTGCGTGTTCATGTCGGTCAATGTGACACAGTCATAACAGCTGACACAACAGCCTCACCACCTGGGGTCTTTCATTTTAAATTGAGTCCAGAGCTTGAGCAAAAACACATGACACAATACACCAGAGGCTGAGCATGTAAGCAGATCTTGAGACTTCATGTCCTTTCTATCACTAGTTTTTGGTCACAGGCATGTAAGGGGGGCTTTTCCCTGGGATGATTTTAAACACGTTGTTCTGTCCTAACTTCCCCTGTTAAACACCAAAACATAACAGAATGAATCAATCCTGGACTGAGCCAAACCAAGGTGAAGGAGAGGACATAGGGCTCAACGAATAATAGTGTGTGGGTATAAAACGCCATCAAAACAGAACAAACATAACAAGCAAGTCACACAGGTTTCCACCAGGTGGGGGTTGTTGACACGCATACATATTTGTTAAGTGCTTGTGTGTGTATATACATAAATAATATTCCTGTGTGTGTGTGTGTGTGTGTGTGCATATACATAAATTTATCCCTGTGTGTGTGTGTGTGTGTGTGCGCGCACTGGAGATGGTCTGACGCTAACTGCGACCTGATTGATGAAGAGGTGGTGATGTGACAAGAAACACTGGGCTCGCTGCCACTGGGCTCAAGCTACACACTCGACGCGCACGCACGCACGCACGTGTGCATAGGACTAATAAAAAATACAAATAAATAATTGAAACGCCAACACTCCCTCAAAGCTTTCGCGTGGTCTGTAGACCAGTACGTGTGTACCTTTGCCAGGGCAGGGGAGGAGCTGCAGGTGTTAGAATGAACAGGGAGAAGTGGAGAGCTCTGGTTTTTGGTATTCAGCTCTAGCGTTTGATGTTTGTTTCCAGCGTTGGCGCTGTTAGCTCAGCATGACCACAGCCTGCTTCTGAAGAGCCGCGCTCACGTCCACGTCTGATTGGATAGCCGAGAGGCGGTACGATTCGCTGCAGACCCGCACCGACTGTCCGCGAGAAAAGGGAAGAGAGGCGTGAAAAACACCAAAACGGCGGGGAGGAGGCGAAACGCAGCACCGAAAGAGGGCGAGACAGGCGTGGTGAGAGAGGCGAAAGACAAGAGATTGGGAGACGTGAAGCGAGAAAGGGAGAGGTAACATGAAAGTTGGTCTCGATAAGCAGCTGAGCCCTGTGACACTGGAGTGCATCACTCTACATGAAAGCCTCAGGAGAGATGGAGGGACGGGGGCTGCTGCTAATCAAAGCCATGCTGTCAGCCTTCAGACAGGTCAGACAAGATGCAACAAGTCCAGCTGAACTGAACATAGACTGGGCTCTGGAGCCAAACAATGTAGATCCAATATGGTGCACACTCACACTACAGCACGCTGTAATAAATCACATAATAATTAAAAACACATTACAGATAAGCTTGAGAGCATGCCTTGGATTTAGCAGCACTCTTTTAGCTCCCATTCACGATAGATTACAGACACGCATGCACGCACGCACGCATGCACACACTTTATACAGCTAACCTCATGGGGACCAGAAAATAGAAACTGCATGCTCCCTTGCCCTAATCTTAACACTAAACCTAACCTTAACCCTTACCCTAATCCTAACCTAACCCTAACCTAACCTAACTCAACCTTAACCTCAAAGTAACATTTATGCCTAAACTTTACTTAGGTGTAATGCCTAACCTTAACCCTGAACTTAACCATTAATGCCTGGATCTTAAAGAAACCCCAATTCTAACTCAAAAGTATTTGTAAGTTTGACTGTAAACTAAACCCTGAGCCAGAAATTGACTTCTGCCTCATAGGGACTGGCAAAAGGTCCCCATGAGTCCAGTTTCTTCTGGTTTTACTATAGTCATGGGGACATTTGGTCCCCATGAGTATCGTTAGACCTAAAACACACAGAGCCAGCCAGCCTAACTTGACATAAACGTGCTTGTTGAAGTGTGACGTCGGTTCGACGACTCCCATTAGCTTGGACACGCAGGTCTGGCTGTCGCCATGATTTAGCTCCCAGAGTCACGGTGCTGTGCGGAGGGCCCTGACCGGGGAGACAGGGTGAGCGATGACCTCACAGCGTAGGGAGAGAGGAGGAAATGGATAGAGGGAGGGATAGTGTTAACGGCACCATGAATCACCGTGTTGGTTTAGCCGGAAAAAAAGCAGAGATGCATCTCCTTTGAAGGCGGCGCAAACAGGACAACCCAGTACGAAGGGAGTGACAGGCAGGCGAGGGAGGGGATGACCGTGGTGCCTGTTTGACTACCTCCACACATGCACACACACCGACATACAAAGCCACGCATGCCGCCGGTTTAATCATTCATGTCCACCGAAAGACACACTCGGTCCATCGCAGGCGCTCAGCGCTGGTTGGCCACAGCTAATACACCTCAACACAGAGACAGGCACTGACAGATGTCGCCGCAGTTCAGACGCAGCCAGGAAATACTAAGGATGATGAAGACAGGCAGCCACGACCGGCAACACCTCTGCACCTGCCTCCGTGGCTGGGTATCACATACTACTCAGCATTCAGATGAACGAGACTCTCCATTCCCCAAAGCAACGAATGAAATTGATTTGATTTCCGAAAGCTACGGCGTAAACAAACCGAGACGAGAGGAGGCCCTGGGCTCTTGAAGATGATAATGAACATGTTCTTTTTCGATATTTTCGGTGAGACACGGACACCTTTAGGGGTTGATGATGACAGCAAAGTACAAGCTGCATTTGGTTGGGGAAAAGGGTTTTCCTATTGCCTAGGGTGCACGGATCAGTCATCTTGTTCCATAAAATGTAAGGCAGTGGTCCAACATGAGGTGAAAGGATATGAAATGTAATGACATGGCTTCTCTTTTCATTTCAAGGTATTTATTTCTCAATTATTTGATTTTGATGAAAGACATGTTGAAGCAGTATTGGAAATACGGGGATGATGATCTTGCTATACCTTAAAGATATACTGTATTGTATTGTAGCATTTTTTTGCTACCCTTGTCAGATATTGTAGCATAATGGCTAATGCTATAGGGCTAAGACATACTGTGTTTTATCAATTCGCTAACTCTTAGACATACTGTAACATCATCACTAATGGTAAGATAAACTGAGCCAATAGAATAACTAAAGAGTGCTATTGCTTAATGATGAGTTGCTCAGTAACTGGTCCTAAAGAATGTCTGGACTCCACTGTTCCTCACTGCCTAACAGAAATCGAACAACACATCTGCAGTGCATCTCCTCTAACTGTCCCAAGGCTGATACATCCTTATTGCAATAGAGCGGCCTCCATTGATTTGCCAATAGACGCCCCATTGATTTTCTATCTTGGAGCAAGGTGTGCATATGTGTTCTCAGCTTGGTCGCGGTGGGAAGGAGAAGCTGAGTAGGTGGAGGCAGAGACTGAATTAAAGTCAGTTCTCCTGATATTAAAGACAAACAACACCATTTTTACCTGTGTCAGCGACCTCTACCAAGTCACCTATCAGTCAAAACCTCAGGTGAGGAAAATAGCACAAGTGTGTAAATTAGCTGACATCTCCGGTAAGGTGCGAAAGTTCAGAATACTGCAGACAGCAAGTCTGAAAGCAAGGCACAGAATGGGCATGAGTGCCCCTGTCAAGTTGAAGGATCTCTCTATCTGAAATCTGCCGACGGGCACGCATCGTCTGCATCTGCTGCATTCAGACTCACGCTCCGCCATTATCATCACCCCCTCATCAAATCAAACCGTCCTGCGGCCATGGCAGTGCACTGTACACAATGAAGATGACTAAAATGTAACAGGACTTTCTCATACCCAGTGCTGCAGTTAAACACCAAGCTCATGCCGCTAATTATGAAGCCTGACGTTTAATTCCTTTCCCGACCTAAGGTGCCAATCGCACCGTCTGGAATGAACAGAACCAGAAGGTCAACAGGTGATAGGTGCCTCGACCTACAAACCCTTTTTGCTCATTATTAACAGTGACGTTGAGGTCCTTCCTGAGGTGTCTGGAAGTCCGTTTTACTTTGTTCAATATCTTCTGAAACAAATGACCATGGGATGTGCTCATCCCACCTTATCGTTATGGGGTGTTGTTCATAGATTTATGGCTAAAAATATGATATAATAATGTAATGGATGTTTTAGACATGCATGTCTACTTACTGTTCTGTTTTTCAAAGGCTTTAAATAACACAAAAATGATTTTCAAGCTGCATCACAAGCAAAACATTAAATCTATAGTCTTGTCTAGGCTACTTAGCAACAGAATCGTACAAGAAAAACTTACAGTGCCTTTATTCAGTGAGGGAAACGTATTCGTGGTTTTAAATCAAACAAACCGAAATGGGAAAAAATCATTAGTTGTTATGCTTCTAGATACAAAGATTACATGAACCCAAGTTACATGAGCCTTGTGCCTTTGGACAGTGTGTGTCGCATTCAAGAAAGACATTGCCAGAGATGTCCCCCGTCTGGGACACACCTATGAGGGAAATTTGAAAATGATGTCGTTTGACTGGACCGTTCCACTTGTAAAGTATTGGATCATGTTTTGCAAGCGTGCTGATAGGTCAGTAAAACTACAGATCCACAAGCAATCTTTGAATGTTGAAACTGACAATGAACATACTTTTGACACTAGGGGAGACTAAATGGCAGCCAAAAATCGAGCCTCGGGTTTCCAATCAAAATATATAGTTCAGTGTCCTTGATGCAGAGGTTTCATGTCCAAATGTCTGTTGAACACTAACTCAGTGTATAAATACAGCTTCTTTTTGACCCAAATTCAGGCAGATGCTGGTTGGGCTGCATCGGTTTTGATGACACATCAGTGAGCCAGAAACAGGCCAACCATCCGTTGGGAGTCCTTGACAAGATACAGGATATAATGTTCACATCTATGACACAGGCTGTCAGGATACCAAAACTTTGTCAGGCTTGATGCCAAGGGCTTCAAGCATTGAGCCTGGTTACCTAACTACTGAGTGCAACAACAGTGCTGTCTCTTCAGTTTTTCTCGCTTCTTTACTTAATTGGATTGAATCAAATCTTCTCAGTTCTCCTTACTGTCTGCATGCAAATGCATGTCCTCTCCCTCCTCCTGTAGGTCCTTTTACTGTCCCACAGCCGCCATCGCCCTCCTCGTTGCCACATCCTCTCAACCCGTTTCTTCCACATTGGGGCTCAGTCAGCGAATATTCTTGTTGTCACGGAGGAGCGGACGCCCTGTGTCTGACGGCGTTCAGACGGGTTGTGAAAAATGAGGTGGGCGGCAGTGATTTATCAAGGCTTGGGGGCCGCACAGTAAAGTGGCGGCACTGCAGTGAAAGGAGTAAGGAGGGATTGCAGGGTTTTCTTTTTAGTGTGAGGCCAAGCGTGATGAAACGGTTGCAGATCCACTCCGCTGCATCAAACAGCCACCCTAACACCCGACAGGGGTGTCCCCGTGCGCCCTACCCCCTAACCCCCTCCCTTCTCACTTCCCCCGCCCCTTTGTGTTGTTGGGATGAAATGCAAGACTCACTTTTTCATTCACTTGGTTTCTTTGGCCTCAGGTCGATTAAGGCAGCATGTCAATGCAGCGCCGAAACAACGGAAACACCTCACTCTCTCTGTTATTTGTCTTTGATTGCAGACCAATGATGGGAAAGCGGGCTTGTTTTGGTAAGGGATGTTTTTGTTGTGTCTTCATGGAGTGGTTTACTTCAAAACAGCATTTCAGCAGTATTGGAGAAAAAAATAAGCAAAGTAGACATCTGGAATACAGGTAATTAGCAGGCATAGGGAAGGGAAGTTGATTGCTAATACTGGGGCATACAGTCGACGTGTTTCTTGGGGGAAGACTGGGTAGGATGCCAGATTTCTCTGTCTGTCTGTCTCGTGGGGAGGACCCAGAAGCCGGCTGCTGCCTGAGGCACACTGTACTACTCCAGTGAATACTCACTGGGCCACGGAGAGATGGGGAAGAGGGGGAGATATGCTGGGGGATGTGAATCAGAGAGTGTAAAAGAGAGAACCAAGCAAGAGAGGGGAAGATACGCAAAGAGGTAAGTGGATCGGCAGAAAAAATGAATGAGACACGATGAATCAAAAGAGGGTGTAGTGGCGGGGGGCGATAAAAAAAGAACGAAAGATAGAGAAAGGGGAGACAAGAAAGAGGATAGGGAAAAAGAGAGACAAACTCTGGTATCTGTTAGGCAAAATGCATCAATGTGCAATCACAGCGAGATTCGTAGCACATTGTAGCACAAACCACATTCACCACACAATATTTTTCCATTCGTACTCATAACTACTTACACATTGCTATAACACTGCACATCTGAAATGCCTGTATCCTTTCGAAACCTCTCTGTGTGCGCTATCAATAAGCATATTTCAGATTTGTTTTTACATTTCGTGTTTACATTTTTTCATTGCTTTGGCAATGTAAACAAATGTTTCCCAGGCCAAGAAAGCCATTTCTGGAGAATTAAAATGTAATTGAGCGAAAATGAGTGAGAAAGTAAGATACAGGGGAAATTAAGGAAGGATGAGAGAGACAAGAGTATGTGAAGATCCTTCAGGGTATTCTTATTCTGAGATCAAACCGCCTCATGTTTTCAACTTCGATTTCAAAAGAAAAAAATAACACTCACCTTTTGTTCTCATCAGACTCACAGCAATCGTGCAACTAAGAACAACAATAAAAACTGGGATTTACTTTAGTTCAAAAAGTGCTTTATTAAGAACCATAAGTGTCATGGACATTTCCCTACGTTTGAGGGGTCTGTGTACTCAACCCCAGACACGCTATATTCAGAATCCTGACAGCTGCCTACACAACATTTCCCTGACATTTTGTAGATATTTGGAAAAGGTCATCCAAGTGTACAAAACAGCGTGAACCTAATTGAAAAACCCCTGTTCCTATTAGTTTCCATTCAGTGTTCACTATGATGGCCTGCTGTTCCAACGATTATCGGCTGAGGGCGAGTGTTGGGCGGGGTGAGTGAGGAGGAGAGAGATAAATAATTGGTTGAGACGTCGTCTGTCACTGCTGTCCAGATCCTTTATGGACTGTGGTTCAGATTTCCACGGTGGTAAAAGGGGTTGGGCATTACTGACCAATGACAGCTTAGGGCAATAGAATTTCCTTGTTGGGTCATATGGTTAGACGAAACCGCTAGCTTCAGCTGTATACTGCTGTTTGAATAGAGTGAGAAAGGCTAAACGCAGGAACACACATACACAACTCGCTCACCTAAAACCACCTCTCGTCCGCATCGATTCCTGTCCTCCACCTCTCCCTCGCTCCACCTCCTCCTCTCTCCTGGCCGATTTCCTGTTGTTCCCCTCCTCCCAACAGATCCCTTCATCTCGTCTCTAGCTCCGTCTTTCATCTCCCCCCTCTCCTCTCTCTCCATCGGAATCCTGCCAAGCTCTCTCTGTCCGTACAGCTCCGGTCAGTGAGAGATGTGCTTGTTCCCATCGCTGCGTGGGGGTTGATGGTGACACGGGGCAAACTGGGGAACTGACGCCACAGTCTTCCCCTGTAGATCAGCTGAGGCTCTCTGAGACTCACGGAAGTGCTCTGGAGGTATTTTTTTTCTTGAATGAACTGTCATCTAACGCTGGACATCCCGGGGGGAGAGATGTGATGGGTTAATGGTTCTGGGGAAGAGACAGAGTGTGGCGGTTCTCTGCCAAACCTCTAAACGAGACCTGTATCCACACTGACTCTTAAGATTACCCACAATCCCTGATACGTGGAGAAATGGGATCAACTGAAGAAGACACAATGCACCTGTGATGAATAATGGAACAGGAAAACACAACCCACCTCCTTGGTGCCACTCCAGGAAAACCCCCGCTGATCCGCGACATTACATATTCTCATTCCCCATCACTTTCGAGACAGCCGCTCCGCAAACTTTCAGAGGGACTCGTGCAAGCTCCAAGCCTCATTACAGAAGTTCCAGAACCATCTGTATCAGGGCTGTGTTTCTGGCATGGGGGAAAGTTCCTTAGAAATATGGAATGAGAAAAACCTGCCCCATATAGCTGACCTACAGAGCTGTTTTAAGGGGTTATAAGAGCTAGGAATGGAGGGGAGCTTGTTAGGAGAAAGTTGTGTTTAAGCCTGGAGACCCAGAAATTCTGAGGCCCTAGCCCTGCTCACTGCAAAACCCTCTTCCTGTCACTTTCCCTTTGTCGATGGGATGATCAAAGCGGTGGAAGAGCTGAGGGTGGGGGATGAGGAGTTCAATGAGTGATGACGTTGGGTTTACAGGACATGTTCCGCATTTTAAATAGGTTTTAGGGTGTTGGAGGGGTGCAGCAGTCCGATAGTTCCGGGCTTCTGGGTGCATCCGTATGTCAACAGGTACCCCAACATCCTTTCTCCTACCATTCTTGAAGCCGTGAAACCACTGACGATCCGCTAAAAAGAGGGGATGGTGACTGTTGTTTTCGGAGGACAATCTTGGGATCGAAGACCGCCTTAGCCCCACCCCAAGGTCCAGGCGACGCCCCATGTCCAACTCACCCCCTTCCACCTTCACTCTATCCTACCGCCTAACCTCTATCTTCCCTCCTATCGGCTCTCAAACACCCCCTCCCACCTGCACGGAAGCTATCCCGGGATAACGCCAGGACCTGGCATGGCCCGCTAAGAACATTAAAGGATCAGCAGTCTGATGCAGATCCAAAGTATGCAGAGACAGAGAGAAAAAGACAGCGAGAGGAGGCATCTTGGCTGAGTGGGGGGGACAGCAGTGGTGTTCAGTCTGAGAGCCACAGCAAATGAGTACACTGACACGCCTGGGTGCTGTTCGTGTGTGTGTCACAAAGGGCCTGCTGAAACACCCACCTGGGGCTCCTCTGTCCTCAGGTGTCTGCAGCAGCCGGGAAACGGAGGCGCAGGTACTCCCTGGAACGCAAGTCCGCCTGCAAGCCAAGAGAGCCCACACGGGAAAGGGTTAACTGAGCTCCGGCGGCAACCCACCATGCAGACAAACAAGCCCCTTCTCTTCACTCTGCAATCTAATCACCGCCCCCCCCCGCCGGATTGGTCGATCCCTTCCGCGCTGCATATCAATGACATCGAGGCACCACCTGCCAGAACCTTCAGAGAAAGTCATTCTCAGGTTAGGATCCCCGCGGAGGATTTGGCGAAAAACCCTCGAAACAAATGAAAGGAACGGCACAAAGGCTCACTGCGTGCCTTAGGTCCAAATGACAATGCCGAGCATCCATCTGTCAAATTGCTTTTAGAAATTAATCAGGAGCTTTCTTTTTGGTTTCCAACCGGCGTTTGTTGTCGGAGGGCGGGGGTTGACGCAGAGTCGTGGCACGCGCGTGTGTGTCGAGTCGAGTCGTGGCGCGCGCGCGCGCGTGTGTGTGTGTGTGTGTGTGTGTGTGTGTGTGTGTGTGTGCGTGCGTGCGTGCGTGTGTTTCGAGTGCGTGTGGTTCAGCAGTGGGTCGTGGTGTGAGTCAGGTATGAGATTTACACTGAATAAGAGTTAGGCCCCGCGCACGGGCTGAATGGCTGTTGTCATCTACCTCCTTGAGAAGCCCCCCCAATGTGAATTCCACTGAGGATTTCCTTTTCTCTGTCGATCAGTGAGGCTGCGAGTCACTGTGTCCCCGAATCAACCGGCGTGTACGCGCACGTAAATGCACAGGCGCGTTCACGGTTGCACTAGGGAGCGCGCACGCCCACACAGAACTTTACGTCCCTTGAGAATGCTCAAACCCCCACTAAAAACTTTGCTTCACAAAAAGCAGCATAAAAGACCCGTTTTAAACTTTGATATATTCGGAGTCGGCTTCGGTAGCTGTTGGCGCTGCACGGAGCGGGAAAAAAAGAAAAGCCAAACAACAACAGCAGGCGTGTTCAAACTGCCTCATTTCCATATCGCCCTGAACTTCACCCAGAACTTACAGAAGCAAAACACTTGGCTGATCTGTCACAGCTTTCCGTGTCTGACTGGAGGAGAATAGAGGCAACCAAAGGAGACAGAAGAAAGGGGGGAGGTGACAGAGTGGTGTGAGGGTGACAGAGGAAGAGAATGGATAGACAAAGTTGTGCCCAAAACAGTATAGGGTCAGAATTAACCTTTGTCCACTGGCAAGGCGTGGCTGCATCACTGAGATGCCAAGGGACGGCTGTGGGCTTTGGCTCCATTTCACTTGCACACCAACTGTCATATTCATACACTCACACAGAAACACACCCAAACCCTGCGGATTGGGCTTCTGGCCAAGTGTCACTGGCCTGGGGCATCATTGGCATTATTCTTCCCCAGAAGTTTGAGCCCTACAGCGGTTTGTCTAGCTACAATCCCTCTTCCTTCTTCTTCACCCCCTTCCTCGCTCTCATCCCTCTCGATTTCCCTCTAACCCTCTCTTCTCCTCCACTGGGAATGGGTCTCTGGCTCAAGCTGAGAAGGTCAAAACAAAATACATTACCATTTAGAGAGCCCCAGGGCCTCAAAAACGGGACCGTTTAAATAAGTTGAATGCTTCAGTAGTATCAACACCCAGTCGAAAAAAGTATTCTATGAAAAGAACAGTTAGTGCTAAATTGTTATATATATATAAAACCCAATAATTGACAAATATATACAATGCCTTTGGAAAGTGTTCACATCTCTTCATTTTTGCCACATTTTGTACTGCTACAGACTTAACCAATAACGGACATTATATTTGCCATCAATCGACAAACAATACCCCACAATGACAAAGCATTTTTTTTTTTAAATGTGTGCAATTTTACTGAAAATAAAACCTTCAAATATTTAATGTACATAAATATTCAGTACTTTCTCCTTTGACGGATTTGCATCCACCGGCTTTGCTAACCTAGATTTGGACCGCTTCTCCCATTCTTCCTTGCAGGACCTCGGACGCTAGGTGAGATTAGGCCGGTTGAGTCTGTGAACTGGGATATTCAGTTCCCCCCACAGATTTTCAAACGGGTTCACGTCTGGGCTTTGGCTGGGCTAATCAAGCATATTCGCAGATTTAAGCTAAACTAATCCAGTAATGTCTTGGCTGTGTGCTTTGGGCTGACAGAAGTATCATCACCCCAGTCTGAGGTCCTGTGCGCTCCGGATTCTTCTTCAAGTATTTCGCACCATTTATCCTTCCTTCCATGCTGACCAGTCGCAGTCTCTGCCCTTGCCATTGGTCACCCACCACTAAAAAGGGTGTTGGCGATTCCAAACCTTTTCGGTTTCACGGTGATGGAACCCACTTTGCTCCTTGAATGCTTTAATAATATTTTGTAACCGTCCCCAGATCAATGCCTTGACAAGCCCTACAGAGTTTTTGTTTTGGCTTGGTTATTGCCATGACATGTTCTGTGAAGACTGGGACCATATGTAGATACTCATAGGTATTACAGGGTATTTTATGTAGAATGGTGGCAAAATATACTGGCAAAATCCATAAAATCCAAAAGTCCATAAGAGAACAAAATGTGAAAAAAGTGAAGGGGTATGAATACTTCGAGAAGACACTGTAGACATGATAAAAAATGACTAACAACTCGGGATGTGTATGCTTTGGGAATGATTGGTTCAGATATTCATCAAAAGGACACAATGTGGGCATGCTAACATTCATATCCCCCCTGAGCACTGCACAGCACTTGGGCGGGAGGGCACTTGAAAAACGGTCAAATATCCAAGCCGTCTCCATGTTAGTGTCCACATCCCTGTCTAGGCCAAATAAAACTAACCAAGCTAAGCAAGTACGACGCATTCATCTCACTCAGTCCTGTTCACCCTCTACGATAACAGAGGAGGCCGAGGAGAAAAGTTAGTGTGATGACTCGGCAGGAGTAATTCCTCATTGTTAGAGCATCTTGCCGCCCTCCTGCAGCTTGTGCCTCTGAACTAAAGACCGCTAATAGTTTCCAGGGAGGATAGACAAGGTGTGGAGACAAGCTGAGCTGAAACTTATACAGCTCCAATGCTTTACATGTGCTTGCTTCAGCTGTGTTTGGTTACAAATGAACCAGCTAAATAAACCTAGAAAAGCGTCATCCTGGCAATGCCAGGCAGGCTGGAACATAAGCTGAAAGCATTTGAACAATTTGACAAACTATAATAAACATTTCCACCAAAAGTCTGCCACGGAAAGGGTGAGACGCAATGTTCAGCAGACTGATTGTTTTGGTTTGTTTGGGTTTGTTTGGGTGGATGGGGGTTGTTAATGCACCAATGACAACAAAGAGAAATACAAGGTTCTGTTCTGAATTATTCAAAAGGGAGGAGAGAGGTGAGTTAGAGAGAGACAGGGAGAAAGAGAGGCAATGACAGAGATAGAAGGGCGAGAGAAAAGGAAAGACGCAGAGAGACAGACAGACACAGGCTGAGAGATGATAGACACACACACATGCACACACACACACACACACACACACACACACGCACACGCACACACACAAGGTGTTAGTTCTCGTAAGCGGAATGTGTGTGATTATCTGCTGCACTGGAGGGACACCCACACAACCCAGACAAAGACAAGCCTTGCTTTTAAACCAACACAGCAGACCAATCCTCAGCAGGGACACTGGCACACAAATCTACCATCAGCATCCCTTTACCTCACCCTACAAATCCCCCACAACGACCCCACCAGCAAAGGTACCTCCACCAATCAGTCACGTTGAAATTCCATTTGTTAGCGCAACAACCTGGGGAGCGAACACAGCGCTGGTGAATTTCCTGATTCACGTCCAGGAACAGAGCGGTGTCATGAATCTCAGCCCGGGCTTCTCAGGGCCACAACGTAATAAATAATTTTACGGAGCAGGTGTGACGAGAAAATAACCAGTGGTGGCACGCGGATATGAGCGGGGAATTACATGGTGACCGGAGTTGATGACGAGACACATTACATCATCACACACAGAAACAGAAACGTATAGTCATAAGGAATACATTAATCTTCGAACTAGCTTCCTATCGGTTCTCACTTGGGTCTCTAGTGGGTCTCCAATGGATCTCTGCTGAGAGTCAGTTGGGTCTCCCTTGGTTCTCTACTTGTTTTATTTCTTTAATAATGGATCGAAAAGATTGAGTAATAGATCATTTCATCATCCCGTCTCTTTTGGATCTCTACCATGGGACTATTTGGTCTCTGATGGTACTATTAGATCTGTTCTTATCTCCATTCGGTCTCAACTTGGTCTCCATTGTCCCTCTGGGGGTTTTCTGGTTCTATTAGGTCCCTTTTGGGTCTCCATTTTTGTGTCCAATTGACACAACCAGTCATGATCTTTTCATTAAATTCTCACTTGAAAATGTAGGATACCTGGGCACGTTTCTTCACTTCATAAAACAATTCCAGCATCTAAACAGAAAGTGCACTGTGCAAATCACAAAGTAAAATAAAACGGAAACAAGTTTGTTGCCAGACTCCAAAACAATGACTTACAGTTTGCAAATGATTCTTTTGAACATTTATTATTGGTTCAAAAGTCAATTTATGTTCAGTTCTACTGACTGACCACAACAATTCTGTAACAATTCCATTACTCAGAAGGGATTTTAAGAGATTTTGTGTACACTATATTCCTAAGCATCAATTCAACATATTGGAGCAAACTACACTACCATTCAAAAGTTGAGGGTCATTTAGATATGTCCTTGTTTTCAAAAGAAAAGCTAATTCTTCGTCCATTTAAATGACATCTAATTGATAAGAAATACAGGGTTGACATTGTTAATGGTCTCAACATCAACAATGATGCGGCAACTCCAGGATGCTTGGTTTCTAGGCAAAGTTCTTCCTGTGTCTGGGTTCTTTGGCCCATCTCAATCTTCTCTTTTATTCGGCCATTCTGAGAGATGGCTTTTTCTTTGCAACTCTGCCTATAAGGCCAGCATCCTGGAGTCACCTCTTCACTGTTTATGTTGAGACTGGATGTTGAGACTGGTGCTTTGTGGGTACTATTGCATGAAGCTTCTAGTTGAGGACCTGGGTAGAAAGAGTAGTAGAAAGAGCAAAAGTAGGCCCTGGTGCACAACTGAGGACAAATACATTAGTGTCTTGTTTGAGTAACAGATGCCTGCGAGTATCACACATCGTTGTATGAGATCTTCAGTTTCTTGGCAATTTCCCACATGGAACAGCATTCATTTCTCAGAATAAGAGTAGACTGACCAGTTTCAGAAGAAAGTTAGTTGTGTCTAGCCATTTTGAAGACACTAAACTAGTCAAAAGAAGGCCAGTTTTATTACTTCTTTAATCAGCACAACAGTTTTCAGCTGTGCATACATAGTCGCAAAAGCGTTTTCTAATGATCAATTAGCCTTTTAGAATGATAAAGTGGAATTAGCAAACACAATTTGCCATTGGAACACAGGAGTGATGGTTTCTGATAATGGGCCTCTGTACACCAATGTAGACATTCCATTAAAAATCAGCCAGCTACAATAGAAATATCGAGCAACAAGAGTAATTTACAACATTGACAAAGTCTACACTATATTTATGTTCAATTTGCAATACCTTTGATGGACAAAAAAGATGCTTCTCTTTCAAAAACAAGGACATTTCTAGTGACCCCAAACATTGGAATGGTAGTGTATTTGGTGCACATTAAATACATATCTCGCTCTGGTGCTTCCCATATTTGGGGTGAGAACAAAAAGTTGACCAAATTCAAGAGTTAGCTTTGGTTTCCAAGTTGGATACCATCTTTGTGTATTATGAATCCATTTCACAGCATTTTTTAAGATACTGCAGAAAGGGAGTAAACTGTTTTGTCAAAAAGGGCAGAAGGCTGGATTCAAACCCCTGCTTCAACAGTACAAGGGGCAGCAGAGGCAACAGCTTACACTAGATGACTGAAGCTGAAACACTATATGCCTAGAAATAAATCATCTGAAATTTAAATGCAAGTTTATGTAAAGTAATAAAAAACATATTTGTTTCAATATATTGCTTTTAACATATACATTTAAAGGGATGAAGCAACCTAGATTTCTCACATTTCCCTTTTCAGTTTGAATAACTTTTCAAGAGAGGCCGGTAGATCCCTTGATGTTACCCTGGGGTTCTAAGAGATTTCTATGAGCATCACTCACTTAGCTCTTGGCCTGAATTTGATGGAACAACGCCTCCTATACAGACTGCCAGTAGTGCAGGATATTCTACATTTGTAGATGAACCATCAGACAGTTGAAAGATGTACTTCAGTTTGCTAGAAAATGACTGTGAGTAACCTCTTCCTGACTCATGGGCATCAATAGTCTATCTTCTGAGGACATCTGCTAGGTATTTTGATCATGGTGTGATCGGTTACCACACAGCCATTTGGTAACCAACATACCAGACTAATTTAATCTTTATGGAAGGCTGGACCCCACAGGTTACTGTCTATTGATTTCTAATAATTTGCACCTGTTTTAAAGCATCTGAATCAAATCTGTGTCACTGTATGTGATGGTGAGGGTGGGAGACCCACTGACTTCTGCACTGTGAAAGGACATTTCTGTTGAATTGCATAAATGGTTTAAAAGCTTTTTCTGCGAGATTTCACACCCACTTAAATCGGGTTACCTTAATGCAAGTGGTTGGAATATCCAGGTCAGGCTTTTCAAGATATAATTGCTTAACACAATCTCCATCACAAGCACTGGAATCTAAACAATAGACACAAACATATAATAGTTTCATTTCTTAATAAGATCTAATGACCTTCCAAAAAACAAGGGGGTTTCCATCGGCTTTCTTTGGGTTTAACAGCTTGAAGCGAGGTCCAGGACAAGCTTTTTTAGTGGTAATTCAATTGCTTCTTTGAATCAGGTTTGAATCAGTAAGGCCAAGCTACATGCCCCAAGGACAGGAGAACTAAATAAGACATTCCCCAAGGCAAGCTTGAACCCATGACCTGCTGGCCTGGCATCGGATCAGAACAACAATAGACACAGCCCAACAGTAGACCTGTAATTAATTATTTCATTTGTTAATAAGACAAGGCCAAATGTTAATGAGACAAGTCCTAATTTTAAAGAAAGAGCTTATGTCTGAAGGAAAATAGCTTACCTGACATTTGTCTCCATCAGGTATCTATAGATTTTTCTTTTTTAATTGACCTAGTAGACAAAACCAGTCATGACGTTTTCATTTGATTATCACTACAAAAGTTTGACTGCATGTGATTATTTCTTTTTCTTCTACATGGTATCAGAAAGATCAGAAAGGGTTTCTAACAAGCCGATTTTTGTCGTTTTATTTTGATTACCAAACACCTTCATGAACACAACCACAACATCTACTTTCTGATTTGATGTATTTATTACAATGGCTTGAAGAGGGCTCCCTCCGGGTCAGGCTTTTCAAGTGGGAATTGAATTGCTTCTTAGGTGTGGACTGGTAAAGCCAAGCTACATGCCCCAAGGAAAGTTAAATTACATAAGACATTCCCCATGGCAAGCTTGAAACCCTGACATGCTGGCTTGGCATTGGATAAGAACAACAACAGACACAGCCCAACGAATAAACCTGTAATTAATTATTTCATTTGTTAATGAGACGAGGCCTAATGCCATTCCAAAGAAACAGCTTGCTGCATCACGTAACGGCCTGAAGGACTGCAACGCACCGGCGAGTAGCATTGGTCCTTTGTCCGAGAGTACATCCATAATCCGTGGACGGTTCTGAATTTCAGGGAAATGTTTGAGGCACCACGTGTTGCTAAGGAATAATTGAATCAAATTGTTAGATGGTCCCGCCAAAGCAAAACCAAACATTGTTTACACGTGTCCGGCTAAATACGCCAACTAACCCATTTGCCCCACACCTCCCTAAAAAACCCATCTTGCAACTGGGCCGCATGCTGTAGCAGAAAAGAAGGAGAACAAAGTGTGGGCTGGCAAACTCTGAGCTCCATGTTTCGTTTTGATATGGAGAGGGATGGTGGCTTCTAACAATCGTTTCTGGGACATGACTCAAAAACAATACAAACGACACCCTTCCAGTCAGAACAATAGAGGGGTCATGGATGTTACTTTGGAAGCAGGGCACATGCTGCTAGCAGATAGAGCTACTGAACCAGGACGCATCTCGAAAGCTGGAATACCCTCACGCGGCGGCTCAGTAATTAATTAAATTATTAATTAGAAGGCTAACATTGGGCTAGGTAACAGTGCAACGGGCCATCTTTGTGGTGATGATATAATGCCAAGCGAAGGCGCCAGAGGTTAGAGTTTACAGCGGGGGGTGGTGTGTGATGTACATTTAGTTTTCTTGGAATATGTCACGTGGTCCAGTAAGGCCACACCACAGGGAAGCCAGCGACATACACATTTAGATAAAAATAGAAAATGAAGATGGTGATAAAGGCTCAAAGTCATGAAGGTGTGAGAGAAGGGAGTCACTTTGCCTTTTAACTTAGTGCAGTCCATAAGTATTTAGATAGTGACATACGTTTTTTTCTCTTGGCTCTGTATTCCATCGTATTGGATAAAATGAAATAATAACAAAGATTAGAGAGCACTCACTATTTATTTAAGGGTAATTACATCCATATACAGTGAACTGTGTAAGAATTACAGACCCCCCATTTTAGGGGACCAAAAATAATTGGACAATTTAACCTTAAAGTCCTTATATTTAGAACTTGGTTGTGAATCCTTTGCATTCGACAACTGCCTGAAAATTGTGACTCACCGAATACCAGTATCTGGGTACCGAAACCATTTTGTGGTTCTTTTTTATTTTCAGGCATGTTTCTCCTTGTTTTCAGCAAGTGAAACAAACGCTCTTTTATTTGACCAGGTTGGGTGATTGAATTGGAAAATTAAGAACATCCCACTATTTTCTCCTGGGTTGCTTTAGTATGTTTTGGGTCATTGTCTGCAAGGTAAAGTGCCGTCCAAGGCAGTTGGTTAGATCTGAGCAGGCAAGATATTTCTGTACAGTTTAGAATGTATTCTACTGCTGCCATCAGCAGTTATATCACCAATGAAGACCAGTGAGCCAGTGGCAGCCTTACATAACATGCCCTGCACCTTATTTCACAGATAAGTCGGTATGCCTGTTCCATATTCCCTTCATACTTTCCTCTTGCCATCACTCCGGCATATAGTTGCAGTTAATATTTGTATCACCAACAATACTATAGCTTTGCAGCTTCTTTTCGGTGGCTTGAAGGCCATCCTGTTTTTGAGAATAACTAGTGTTTCTGAAATGTGCAGTCTAGCCTCTGTAGCTGGGTGTGTGAAGTCTTCTGTAAATGGTAGTGGCTGACACATCCACACCTGCCACCGGGAGTGTCCCTGATCTGGTGGTCTGTACTTGGTTGTGTTGTATTTTTAATGGTAAGCATTCTTTGGTGACCCACTGCAGTCTTTCCTTGGTCTATCAGGTGAATTGTCATTACTAAGCTAGCCAGTGCTTTCTTGTTTATTTGCAATAGGTGATTTAGGCACTCCTGATGTTTAGGCTATGTGTTAAATCATTTTATTCAGATTTATCAGCAGCATGATCGCCAGCTTGAGATGCACTAACAAAGCGCGGGTCTTCATATTGTCAGACGCCAATAACCAACCCCAAAAGCAAAGACTAAAATCAAGACTAGTCATTGACAGATCCCTTGTGCAGCACTAACGATGCTAATAGGAGACTTTTTATTGGTCAAATACTTTTGGTCCCCTTGAATGGGGGGGGGGGCTTTGTACAAAACGTGCTGTTATTTCTGAATGGTTTTAGATTAGAATAGATTCAGCTTTATTGATTCATCCAATATGGTTCATCCAATACGGTTTGTGCTAGAGTACAGAGTGCTTGTGGACTGTCCAAAAATGTTGACCTTTAAGTTTAAACCTTTCTTTCAAAATTTAAATCACCCAATCTGAATGAAAATAACATATGCAGTGGCACATATTCGCCTCTACATCAGGAAACTAGGTTTCTCATTCAGGGTCCCCCCTGGGTCCCCCCTGAGGCCCATCGGAGTTCGCACTCTGAATACAACTTATTAATAAAAGGTTATGGCTACTTTTTTGCTAAACATCCAGAACCTCTCTAAGTGCAGATCCCATTCCGCTAGCGTGGGTAAAGAATACGTGGAGATTAAAAACATTCAGAACATGATCGTCACATGCACAGAAGCTTCTGGATCTTTGCTGTAAGGTACATATTTACAAGGTCTGAGAAAAGTGGGCACTGCAGCTTATCTGTTTATAATGGTTGGGAAACATATTGACCAACCTCAAGCTGAATCTATTTAGTCCTTATTTTTTAATAGAGAACAAATTGATTCCAGAAAATGGTTTATTGTTTTTCCCAAAGAATGAATGACACATATCTGTATATTTCCCATCATAAATGAATAGATAACAATTGAACAACCCTGCTGTGCACCAACAGGGTGTGTAGAAAGCACATGGGAACTGTCATGTCCCCGGGACAGACCAAAACTGTAATTTAACTGTCCCTCTAAAGGAAATGTTTAGAGAGGGGAATTTTTACCTGGGGATGACTGAGGCATAAATTCAGCAGACGATTTGGAACCAGAGATGCAAAGAGACATCACACTGCTCTACACACTGCTCCTGTATGCTTCATTGAGAGAAACCGATCCAAGCTCACTCAGGTGATTGAGGAAAAGCAAAAAACAGCAGAGGGATGGGCGGAAGCGCTTATTAATAAACTGGAGCAGAAATTCTTAAGCTAAATAGATATTTAGCCTTCTGATCCCTTTGTACCCTTCCAAACGTATTGAGGAATGGTCTGAGATCAGTGTTCACAGGCAACTGTGTGTGGAGACCATTAGGAGCACTATTTCTGCACCGGAAAAGGCATAAAAACATGGAGAAGCAGCTTGATATCAATACTGAAGCAGTTTGTGGTGGATGCAACAAGGTCCCTCAAACAGCATGTCTCTACTTTGTCTAAGTGAGACATGGTGTATATCGCTGATACTTTTCTGTAAGGTGGCTAATTACCTTTATAATTAAGAGGTTTGGTAGGCTTGTTAATGTCCTAGATAATTTAAATATGTTTAGTGGGGGGTTGATCCCACTGATAATATAGTGTATGGGTAGGATAGTTAATGTCCCTAATATTTTAAAGAGGTTTGGTAGGTTGGTTAATGTTCCTGATCATTTAAAGGGTATCTCAGGGAGTTTTTACTCTGAAGTGAAGACTATGTGGAGTTCAGTAGTAGCCAGAGAGTCAATCAACAGGAGGGAAAAGGCACACGGAGCTTACTAGTTTACATAGATCAATGAAATGTCCCTGAAGAAGACATTTTAATTAAGAATGCCCTCCACAGTAAAGTTGCTGTAACATTTTATGCATGAAAGCACTACTGTTGAAAAATAATTGGTGAGGCTGTGAATCTGAAGCAAAATGAGGACCAAAGAGCATTCTAACAAAAAAGGTTAAGTAATAACTATTAAAATGGTTGAAAATAAGTGTTTGGATATACCTGTGAGCCCAGTTGGACCCATAATCAGGAAGTGGTAGCTGCATCATGCAACCCAAGTACTGATAATAAAAGATTGACTCTTAAAACACTCAAACAAGAAGATTAGTAAGAGAAGCTACAGAGAGGCCAAAAATCACGTTGAATGAGTTTAATGGCAATGATTGAAGTAATGGTGTACCAGTTAATCATAAACATTCTTGCTATTAAAGAATGGCAAGAAAGAAGCTTTTACAAAGTATCTGAAATCATGAGTGACCCAACTGGTATGGTGGCTGCATCATGCTGTGGGACTGCTTTTCATTTTAAAGACTGTGAATCTTTCTATAAATGAAGGAAAAATGGATGAGGCCACAGAAACAGTGGAGTGGCTCAAGAAAAAAAGGTGAATGTTCTATAGTGGCAGAGTAAAAGTTTTGATCTCAATACCATTGAGAAGTTGTGGAACTATTAGAAAATTACATTCCACAAATGTTGTCAAATCATCCTGAAAAACCTGAAACATCGACCAAGTAGAATGGCCCAAAATGTCCCTGACACTGTGTGCAACAAAGAGTAAAGCTCTTATTGCATCGAAATGTCACACCACAAAATATGAATGTGTCAGCATTGAATACTTAAGAAAGAAACAAATTTCAATAAAAAAAAAAATATATATTTTCCAACATAAAACCAAGGTTTTCCTTACAATAAGTGTTTTCAATGTATAATTTGCAATCAAGTAATATGACTTACTGATGAGTAAAATTTGTCAGTCAGTGGTCTGACTACGTGCAAGACATTATATTTACTGCTGAATAAAATGGCAGGTTTCAAAGGCTAAGAATTTCACTAAATTATTCCTGACCAAGACAACTAATATTTGTATTGGGCCTCCCTACAGTCCAAATACGGCCCATTATGTTCACACTAAAAGGAGAAAAGGGATGTTAGTTTCAGACGCTATTGTCTCAATCTTTCTTATTTGTATAGGTATTTGAACATTTACGATGCCCAGTATCAAGACATTATTGTGTTTTTCCATTAATTCCACCAACATGCCATCATTGTTAATACTCAGACCCTATCAAAAGCATTTAAGATGTACAAAACAATTTTCTTTTACTAGAGTGTTTCCGTACACCCCCTTGGGACAACCGGATATGTGTGTCAGGAAGACACTGTTGAGACATCAACAGAATGTCGCTGCCCGGCCGCTGTGTGGCCGATAAGTGTTGAATCCGCAAGACAGCGTGGCAACTAACTAACAGTCAAAGTTGCATACTTCCTGGTGCGTCGCGTGTACACGGAAAGCACTCAGACAGAGAGCCTGTGTAGAAAGGAGAGTTTGCCGTTGCCACGGTCGCGGCACTGCTAGCTCCATTTACAAGTGCATGTCTTCCCATCAGTGGAAGTGAAGAGGCCAAAATGGATTTGTGCTGCCCACAGTAAATGTCCAGCCGAGCGGATGTGGCGGTGTTAGCCACTAGCAGGCCGGCCGACCTCGTCATTAGGTTAAAAGACTCCTTCTGTCCATTAGCTTTGTTTATGGACTTGTTGTGAGGGAGAAAGGGAGGCACTGTATGTGCATGGATTGACACACCCTTTTCATTCTTCTTCTAAGAGACACGGGGGTTTTCTCATGGAACGGTCGAATGTATGTGGCAGGCTATAGTTTTCAGCCGACTGGAGTGTGTGAGAGTGCAAATCATTTGAAAGAATTACTGTTTGTTCCAGTGGGTTGTGTAAGTGAATGACCTGGGGAGTTTGTTTTAGCGTGAAAGTGGGTGTCTGTCTGTGTGTGTTTGTCTGCCTTTCATGTGCGCCTTTCTGTGTGCGTTTGTGAGTGTCATTGTGTGTGTGCGTGTGTGTGTGTGTGTGTGTGTGTATCTTCTCCTCACACACTATTCAGACGGACTCTGCTGCAGTGCCTTCAGCCTTCTACACCATCAACTCTTCACTGCAGTCTCCAACCATGATGTCATCTCTCTTTCATCTCCCTCTCTCACCCCCTCTCTATCTTTTTTAACTGAGGAGATCAGACGGACTGAGGGCTTAACGGGGACAGTGACGGGGGGAACAGAAGAGGAAACAAAGGGGGGTACGGCGAAAAGAGGGGGAAACGGAGATGGGCGGATTGGGGAGAAGAAATAGACGGAGGAGGAGGAGTAGAGGAACGGAACAAAGGGAGCACAGGTGAGGCGAGGGGTTCAACCACATGCACCGAAAAGGCACCTCTGCAACCTTTCCATAATCACATCGCTACAGGGCGCTCCCCAACCAATCACACCCTCAGCTCCTCAACCTGTCAACCCACATCCCAGCATGCCTCTCCCGGGTGCCCCAGAATGCATCATTAACATAAACACTACAAACGCTCCCTTCTCGCTGAATGCATAAACGACGCCTGTGCCCTTGTTTGGCAACCCTCTGCCACCGTTCCTCAGCTCGGCTCCCAACGGCGAACCGCAATTAAACGGTGAGAAGCGGGGGCCATATTGTTGATTCTGCTGCGCGAGTCACCCGGGGCAAGCCTGTTGCCGCCGGCCCGGAGCCACCGCGCGTGCCCGAGGGTTGCCAAGCACCGGTGCAGCTTGTCGAGGGTTGACCTTGGCAGCCGTCTGGAGGGAGGAGACCACGGTACCCGTCGCCGCTGATTCCAGGGTAAATGGTGTGTGTGTGTGTGTGTGTTTTTATTTAAGTGCTGGTTGGTGTCTTGCAGATTGTCCAGGTTGGATCTGACAGCCCTCCGGGCAGGAGGGGGTGAGTGAGCGAGCGCATGAGCGAGAGAGAGAAAAACAGATAAGTGAGTGTAAAAGCAGGAAGAGACGAGGGAGCAAGGGAAAGAGAGGGTAAGAGAACAGTAACGGCTCCGCCAGTCCCTTTGCTGCGAGCGGTGTCCAGATTCAATCTAACAGTAGGTACCCCCTACGCGCTAAACACATTAGCACACTCACTGATGAAATGAACACACAGGAGAAGACACTGCTGCAGCTAGGCAATAAACTAACTGTAGACCTCTGTTTGTCTGCGTGATAGACTGACCGTAGACCTCTGTGTGTCTATGCGATAGACTGACCGTAGACCTCTGTGTGTCTGCGTGATAGACTGACCGTAGATCTCTGTGTGTCTTTGTGATAGACTGACCGTAGACCTGTGTGTCTGCGTGATAGACTGACCGTAGATCTCTGTGTGTCTGCGTAATAGATTACTAACCGTAGATCTCTGTGTTTCTGCGTGATTGACTGACCATAGACCTCTGTGTGTCTGTGCGATGGACTGACCGTAGACCTGTGTGTCTGCGTGATAGACTGACCGTAGATCTCTGTGTGTCTGTGCGATAGACTGACCGTAGATCTCTGTGTGTCTGCGTGATAGACTGACCGTAGATCTCTGTGTGTCTGTGCGATAGACTGACCGTAGATCTCTGTGTCTGTGTGATAGATTACTAACCGTAGATCTCTGTGTGTCTGCGTGATAGACTGACCGTAGATCTCTGTGTGTCTGCGTGATAGACTGACCGCAGATCTCTGTGTGTCTGCGTGATAGACTGACCGTAGACCTCTGTGTGTCTCTGTGATAGACTGACCGTAGATCTCTGTGGGTCTGCACGATAGACTGACCGTAGACCTGTGTGTCTGTGCAGTAGACTGACCGTAGACCTGTGTGACTGTGCAATAGACTGACCGTAGACCTCTGTGTGCGTGTCTGTGCCTACTGCAGTGGAGAATAAGAAAAAGAGAGACCCAAAAAGAGAGAGAGAGAGAGAGAGTGATAGAAAGTGAGGGAGGGAGAGATAGAGGGATTGTGTGTGAAGGAGAGCAGTGGGTGCCGTGCTGGGCTGATTCTGACAGGATATATAAAGGCACAGCACTGTCTAGTGGCAGGACTGCAGAAGACCTCTAAGAGACTGGGACCAGAGACAGTATAAGAAAGGAGACTCTGAGGTAAATCCCCATTTTATTTCCAGGCGGTGCCCACAGTGGCCAGCGTCCTTCCCCAACCCTGCGTAGGGGGTGTCCCATACTTGAGGCATTTCACTGGCAATCTGTTTTCTGGGACAAGTTACACCCTGGGGCTCCTGTTTGGGTATAACTCGCCGTGTGTTTTTCTCAGTTGACTGGATTTCAAATGATAGTATCTGAGGGGCTTCTTATGTGTCTGTTTTTGTGCACATGCGTTGATGTGCACGGGAGTGCGTGCATGTGTGTACGTGCGCGTACCTGTCTGATGGGCTCTGGGACGCGGTAGCGGCAGCAGGTGTGTGTGAGGCGCAGGGCCGTCTCCAGGCTAATTCTGTGGCCCGCTGACACGTAAACAGGTTTGGTGCTGCTGTCAGAACTACGCAGGGCCTGGAGATGAGTGGAGACCCAGAGGACACTTACAGCAACTGAATGACGGCGCGGTCGGGCTCGAAATGAACGCCAGCATCTTAGAGTGTGTTGGGATGAGAGGGTGAGACGTGAGTGTGTGCAGGCATTGTACCTTCCCCAGCACTTTTCCGGAGGCAGCCGTCAGAGGGAAACTGTCACCTCCCTTCTGAAGCGAGGCAATCTGAGGAGGAAGAGGTCAGACCTTTGTCAATGCGCATACACATCAGTCAGGCCGTCGGTTCGCCTGCAATCTCCATTACTCTGTCGGAGTGCACAGGACAGCGTGATTCATTGGTCCGTGAAACAGCGCACTGACGGCATCGCCTGACCTTCAACTTGAAAGCCAAGAATCAGTTTACATAGTTTACATTAAGCGAGCCGTAGAGCGAGCCGTAGAGAGAGGCGTAGAGCGAGACGTAGAGCGAGACGTAGAGAGAGCCGTAGAGCGAGACGTAGAGAGAGCCGTAGAGCGAGACGTAGAGCGAGACGTAGAGAGAGCCGTAGAGCGAGCCGTAGAGAGAGGCGTAGAGCGAGCCGTAGAGAGAGGCGTAGAGCGAGCCGTAGAGCGAGACGTAGAGCGAGCCGTAGAGAGAGGCGTAGAGCGAGCCGTAGAGCGAGCCGTAGAGCGAGACGTAGAGCGAGCCGTAGAGAGAGGCGTAGAGCGAGCCGTAGAGCGAGACGTAGAGCGAGCCGTAGAGCGAGCCGTGGAGCGAGACGTAGAGCGAGCCGTAGAGAGAGGCGTAGAGCGAGCCGTAGAGCGAGACGTAGAGCGAGCCGTAGAGCGAGCCGTGGAGCGAGACGTAGAGCGAGACGTAGAGCGAGCCACAGAGTGAGACGTAGAGAGAGCCGTGGAGTGAGACGTAGAGCGAGACGTAGAGCGAGACGTAGAGCGAGACATAGAGCGAGACATAGAGCGAGCCGTGGAGCGAGACGTGGAGTTGCTCGAGACAAAACGAACCCTCCTCCTTGTCCTTGTTGCCGAGGCCAACGTCCGTCATGCCTGTTTCGCCAGGTATGAGGAGAGCGTGGGTTTGTCCAAGCGAAAACTTTTATTTCCTATCCATTTCAATGTTACTAATGAAGACCGGGCGTGGAGATATGGCCCCTATAGGAAGGACTCTGCTGGCATGTAGGAGACAGGGAGTTGGTACGCCACTCTGAGCAGCGGGGCATGGAACAGGCCATCTATCAATAACACACTGGTTTAATTCAGTGCCACAGAAGAAGGAGAAGGACGGAGAATGCATGTGAGACGGGTTCTGGGAGAACAGAGTGAGGGAAAAATAATGATGGCACGCTGAGGGACGGCAGCCGCAGAAAGAGCACAAGACAAGGAGTGAAAGGAGAGACAGTCAGTGA
>JACXGJ010003322.1:26694-54992 GCA_016801105.1 Esox niger
CACACACACACACACACACACACACACACACACACACACACACACACAATGCGAGAAGATCAGTGCTATGTCAACACAACCCCTAAAATGTAGCCCATAATATGATCCGGAGGACGACAGCAGGTGAATTCAATCTGGTAGTATGGGGGATTTTTCTATAAAATGCGACAGTAGTCAATGGCAAGACAGTGGAAGTGTTCGACTACAACTCACAGCATGATAAAATCCCACATATTGCCCTGTTTATGCGGACATTGTGATTGGATTTGACTGGGCTGTCCAGAAGTAAATCTCTTGTGCGTCACTGTACCGCTAGGAAACACTTCGGCATTACAAATCCCGAGGGGAGACTGCTGTGCGTATCTACTTCACCGTTGATGAACGGTTCAAGATTGCCCTAATCTAATTTCCAGCAAGAGCCATTGCAGGAACAAAAATGACTCATGTTGCACTGATGTGATTAGCGAGCAAATCCCAACTAGACACGCAGCAGCTGAACGCTACTCGTATCTATCTGAGCAATATTGCAGTGAGGGTGGTCACACAATAATTTGTCAGCGAGTCATTTGTTGAAACTGATCCGGATCAGTATCAATGTCGAGATAAGAGGTGTTTTGATGTTTCATTTAAAATGAATGGAGCATTGCTAGCCAAATGTTGGAGGGAAATGTATCTGGACTGCTAAAAGCGACCTGAAACCTTCATAAAATACCTAGCTATGGGCAGCGAATAGGTCAGTATTGGCAGCTCCAAATTCAGAGCCAAAATCGAAACGACCACATGTTCAGTTAGCAAGTGTGGCTAATGGAAAAAATCTGGATACATTTAGTAAAGGTTGGCAGAGGTATAATTGACTTTAGAGACACCATCTGTTTTTCTGACCACAAACAGTGCCAGCGGAAAGCTAATCCTGGTCTCTTAACACAACAGTTGTTGAAGCATGGGCTAAAGTGTAGCCGAGGGACATTTAGGTTTAATTCGTAAAGCATAACATAAGATTAGCACGCTACACTGTTTGAGCTGCGGTCGCCTCGTCAATTTGTGTTTTCTTTTTGGTGTAGAGCCGTTTGGCAGTTAATTGCTGGTTATATGTGTTTAGGCTTCTGCATTAAGCATTGTGGTCCAAACATAATAATTAAATTGCCATGCCAAGTCCACAGGCCTACCGTGTTTAAAGCTAAGTAGCCGGGTGGAGTTTTATTCCCTGCCATTAATCAGTGTTAGAGAAAGGATTCGTTCACATCCCTGCTTCTGTTGCAAGCCAGAAGCAGGCATTTAAATCCCTTCAATTACACACTATAATTTTTAACAAAGTAAACAAAAGGCTGCATTTGCATAACTAATTTCATCCAAATAGCTTTTTTTGTTATTTACTGGAGACTTCCCCACCAGTGTTCCTTTCAATTAGAGCTGGTAAGCAGTTAAAAAATAAATAAAATTGTTACTTGTTGTTGCCGAACGTGCATTGTTATTGTTCATGGCACAGAATCTCTGAGAGGAGGAACTGCAACAAGGATACAGTATTAGAATACATGCAAGCAAGAACACACTTGAAGAAGGAAAAAAAGCAATTTCAATAGAATGCTGAATAATGCATCAAGTTCTCTGTCCTCTACTTTCAAATGGTTCAGTTAAGGTCTCCAGCTCTCAACCACGCAATAATACAGCCAAAGGCGAAAGGATATTACACTGAGCTGAGAGTGGAACACAAATGATAAAATACAATTACCGAAAAAAACCACAAAAAGTATTAACAATTAACTAATTATCTTTTGTTTGGTATTGTGCGTCTATCCCCTCTTTCCTGGCTTAATTAGAGAATAAAAGAAACTGAAAATGAATTAAAGGAAGAGATTGTGTTTTAAAAACAGCCCTGAAGTTGAAATTAGAGCATGATAGAAACAGGTTTATCAAGTTGGGAAATAAGACATTGAAAGAAACCAACGTAAACTTAATTGGTGAAGCTAAGGGATGACTCAAATAGATTTGGGAGAACCATAAGACGCTGGGAGAGAATGACCACAGTAACACAAAAGAACGTCTATGAATAAATGTAAATGGCGGTCTTCCACAGGATACAGCTGAAAAAGCAACCGTCTGAGTTACTTTTTGTTGACTTTGTTTAAGTACTGACAGTCAACCTCTTGGATGATCCCTCAGTCTCAACGCCAGGGAGTAACACTCAAATTTCCTCGACAAGAGTGGTTTCTACATTAAAAGGTGAACAAGGTGATTAACTCACTAATCACTCTGAAGTCAAAGATGTTCTTGGCTCTGCACTCCACTAAGGGTCACTTTGGGGGCCCATAACTAGGATCACCAACACATACACTGGTCAGGATGTGTTTCCAAGGCGATTGGAAGGTGGACATAATAAAAAGACTGTGAAAAGGGTAGTTGGAAATATTCAAATTCATCAAACTCTGAAGGTGCTCAATCAAAAGTCCAAGGGCAACCTGAAACATCCTCTGAAGGGATGAGGTCCTCAGCTGAGAAAATGTTGTGACATGCATGGATGAGTGTCTTGAAGATCTCGCCCCATATGGCAGAAGATCCATAAGGACCTGACATGAAGACTGTAAAAGGCCTCTAGCCTGAACTTTGTCAACTTAGGTTTGGTTGCTCGTGACTGTGGTTGCTTATAGGCATACTTAAAAGGGTTTCTTGAAAAAAAACATCTGTAATTTTTTATCCACAAATGCAGATTTTAAGTGATGGTGAATCTGTGCACAGCTCTATAAATACTCACACTGATATAAAAACAATGTACTGTCAGCATAAGGCACCAGCTAAAGAGACCAATATTGGTGGACAGTATTGGTGGACATTGGTTTACAGGAACCCAGCAGGACTATGGTGAGTAACTGAGGAACATTTAAACATGGCTTTTGTTGTTGAGTAGCAAATCTTATGAGGCAAACGTTATAGAAAATACACCAGACATAATGTATATAACATCATCTACCATTGATTTGAGATGTATTCATTATTAGAGAACAGCTTGACTCAGTCTTTACAGTATGACTTGTTATAAAACATAAATTCAATTACTTTCTTATTTCCTTTGGCGCGTCCCCTGAAGCTATCGGGCACCCCCCCTGCGGGATGCATCCTTGACACTTCAAAAAATCATGCTGTAGGTGTTTTGGCTAGGGGCTAGTAAATGCCACCACATGGTCCAAATATGCTTTGGCAGGTTCCTGCCCAGGCTGAACGATGTGGACAGACGATTTAACCGGGGTTCCCCATTACGTAGACCGGAGCAAAACGGATGTAGGTAAGCTAACCGTCAGGAGTGAGAAAATTAATGTAAGTACGTGTGACAGAAAGACTCCCCTTCTCTGCCACTGAGGATGGCGTGTTAAGGTGTGCCAGCAACTAAAAACAACTGCGAGAAAAGCTTCACTGAAGCTTTTAAATAGACTTTCTTTACGCTGACCAACAAGTTGACTATTTCAGTGTCAGCGGAGATCTCTCACTGAAGAATGCTATCCGTTAGAATGAAATAACAGGTTGACCTGTTTGTGTTTTCAAAGTTTATGAAGGGGCGTCCAATCAATCACCTGTAGTAGACAGCAATGTACTGGAGTGTAGGAGCTCTCACCTGCAACTGGTGTTGTTGGCTCTTGGTCACCCCCTGTACTTGCAGTAGATTCTTGGCCACACCTACACAGGGAAGCCCTGACAGAACGCCCAGATGACACGCCAGGCCAAACTCTGGAGGAAAGACAGCCTATAAGGTATAGTACAGGACATGACACTCACAAGCATCAAGTAGGGTTGGTGAGTATGCTAGCATGGTTTGTAGTGACCTGTGAATGATCTGAGTAGGCAAAATGTAAACTGAGAACCTCGTCCTGCCTCTTAAGCAACACGTTTGCTTATCAGACTCACCTCTGTAGTGGAATAGACCATTCCCATCCACCAAAACCACCTGTTGGAGAGGAGGGAGCGAGATTCATAAGGAGGCGGTACACGAGAGATGGGCATGGCAAAGTAATGGACTACTGTCCCGTCAGGACATGCTGAAGAAGAGTATTCATGAATACACTATCAGGTGAGATTTTGATGGATGGACTTGTTAAATAATGTCAGCTGCCCAACTCTGTGGTTTCTACAGTGAAGGGTGATTGCACGGGCATATTTCTGCACTGAACCATAAGTCAAAAAGAAATAAAGTGGTGTAGATAATGCTCGGTCTGTCAGTGTACATGAGTAAATGTCAGTGATAAATCCTCAAGGGCAGTGTGTGTGTGTGTGTGTGTGTGTGTCTGTGGGTTTATTCTGGCAGAAGATGTTGAGTGTTACAGGTTTTGTTTTCTATGGATTTTTTGAATGTCACTGCTAAAAAAACTATCCATTCGCCAGTGCGGTTTCCTAGAAAGTCAATAGACTAACTTGGTTGATAAGCATAGGTTTTCCCTGGGCTGGTTACCTTGTTAGTTGGGATATCATTCACCTGTGCGGTTCCTGCAGATATTTAAAAGCCGTAAACACAGGGCTTTAGATGACAGGAGAGACCCGACAGGCAAAAAGCTGTCTCCCATTTTTTTAATACACAAACCCGAAAATGCTTCTTCGTTGCCGGTCGGTATTAGCTTGTTGTATTTATTCACTCCCAATTCTACATTAGTGCTGGAGTGTCAGACACCCAGTCTGTTTCAGTGACGGTCACACTGTACAGAATGTCAGCTAGTTCCAAACATTGGCACGTTCACGCCGTCATGAACAGACCTTAAAGGTTGCGGATGAGCATGTGGGTGTTATGGATCAGATGGCACACCTGTACATCAAAGGAGTGACTAACCGCTGGTCAATTTGTCTGCTCCACAACATGCTTGAATTGGCTCTATCAACGGTCACATGGTATCTGAACAGAGCTCAAAATCCACTTCATCTAATGAGACGAGGTTTTTAAGGAAAGTGGTTCATTTGGTATATTCAACCGACATGAAAGGAGATACCCTCAAACGAAAGCTATTAGTCTGCCATATAGGCCTATGGTCATTGTATAGTTTAAAGCGTCGACCAAAGACTATGGGACACTCGGGTCTATCGCTTCTTAATAAAACACTGTGAATTACACGAAAGTAACTAATTTATGTTGTTTGCGGTGGAACCAAATCACAGGTTAAACTACTTAAAACTGGCGACTTTTAGTTAGGTGCCCCAGGTTGTGCAGTGGATGAAGACAGTTTATTGGAAATGCTTCGCTAGCTGACGAGCATCCAGGAAGCCCAATGGGCAACTCTAATTGGCCTGAGAATGGCAAGCTACTGTGTTTCCAATGACAAACTAGAATGGATGTTTCCAGACCTGAGGTAGCAGGTTGGGCTGTGTCTTCTCCAGGCGCTGAAGAGCCTCCAGCAGGTAGGGGGTCTCCCTGAAGGCCAGGAACCCTGCAATGTATGGGGCGGTCAGGGTCACCATCTGGCTGTCCTCATACAGCAGCTGGCAGTGGACACGAGACACAGAGAAGGCAGGCATAAATGATAAATACTACAGACAATACACACTCAGGATATATGAATGTATAAGAAAAACACTGTACACTTCATGCACAGTCCAGAGTCCAGGTGCTGTACATGTCTGGCTGCTGAATCGAGTGGGAACTAATATTAAAATAAACAAAAAATAAGATAATTGACGTCTGGGTCGGTCGTCAGTTACCTATGTAATTACATTATCTCTGTAATTACAGTAAGTAATTACATTAACGAATCCTTTTAAAAGTGTATCAGCTGACAGTTGCATACACTTCCTGACTAGAAGCCACTTCATCCGCTGCTCGCTGCTATACTTTGCCTAAGAACTAACCCCACTTAAGATCACATTTAGTTGTATGCGTGTACCATTTTATCTGGATGACCTTTTTCAACAATCTCCACAAATACACCAATTTCAAAGCAGCAGATACATTTATGATACAATTCACTATATTGTTATTAGGTGAACACTCTTGACTTTGAGTCAGTGCGTGTTAGAAACACTTCAACAATAACATTGGTTAGTCTTCTTGGATGTGGCAAGGACAAGAACAAGGGCAGTGCAATATTTACTCAACATGCTTGCCAAAATTCTTCATGCTCTCTCAATGTGTTGGGAATCATAGCAATACAGCTATTTTCAAGTCTTTCCATATTTCAAAACAGAACTATGTTAGAACTATAACTGAAATTGTAACTTTATTCTTGGTAAGCAACACAGTGTAGATTTAGATTTGGCCTTGTGATGTTTGTTGTTGTTCTGCTGGAAGGCAAGTTATTCCCTCAGTGTTGTGCACAGCAGACTGATGCAAGTTTCTTTTTAGGATGTTGCCTGTGTCAAGCTGCATCCTAGTGTTTATCTGAAAAACACCCCAGTCTTTGCTGATGCCAAGCACACCACGAAGCATCCAGCACCACGCTGGAAATTAAGTAGGCAGTTAATGTGCTGTGTTGGATCTGTCCCAAACTTATGTCTTCACATTTAGGCCAACAACTGTGCTTTGTCGTTTTTTTACAAGATGTGTGAATGGAAGTATTTTTTTAATGGAAGTACATTTTTGCTGCATTTCACAAAAGTACATAGCATATCTATCTATTTTCATTAAAAACCATTAATTTGATTATAACGGGTAATATTACCAAGAGCCATTTTTCACATCATTTTCATTTCAAGGACTCTTAATTATCAGAAACCCCACATCAATCAACAAAGATGGGCATTGAGATTGGCTGAATTGAATTAGAAAAGCTGAAGGTTCCTGTATTAATAAAATGAACTGACAGCATTTTTACTACTTTGCAAATATGAAAACCTAATCACATGTCAAATTAAAATGTGATCATATAAAAACAGCCTTATACCTGCTTTTTGCTTTCTACTGTTAACGGTACGTTCCATTTTGGTCAGCCTGATAAATACAATCACGCCAGACAAGACCATGTTTGTGGACCTAAAGTACCCTGGAATCCCACATTCCGGGTAATAAATACCCAGCAATAAACCTTCACCAACTGATTTACAGTGGCTTTCAAATGTATTCACCTCCTTTGGTATTTCAACATGTTAATGTGTTACAACTTAAAATCCAAATAGATTTTATTAGTATTTGCCACTGATTAAAAAAGGTCCATACTGTCAAAGATAAAAAATAAAATACAATTAATTACAAACAGAAAATGAATGATTGCATAGGTATTCACCCTTTTTAGTCAATATTTGGTAGACACCTTCGGCAGAAACTACAGAAAGAAATGGATGAATCTTTACCCCAGTCTGATGTCCTTTGCGCTCTGGATCAGGTGTTTGGCTTGTATTTTAATCCGTTCTTCCACCCCGCAATTCTGACCAGGCACCCAAGGATTATTGCAGCACTTTACCATAAAGGCAACTTTGTTACATTTTGCATTGAATGTTCCTTCATTGTCATTATGTCATTTTTGTTTGTTAACTGTACTAAACAAATGTGGGAACTCCCAGAGACAAGTGTATTTAACTTAAAGTCATGGGAAACACCTTAACTGCAGACAGATGCACTCCATTTATTTTTTACAAATCTACTAAGGGGTGGAATCAAGTATTTTGGGTTTGAATACTTGTAATTAATTTACAGTAATTTGCTGATATTTTTCACTTTGACATGATACATGTTTGATGTATTGATCAGTGGCAAAAACTCCTAATATTTCTCGTAATACTGTACCACTATTCACTTGCACTGTCCTGCTAATCTCAAGACTGCTTTTGCTTGCGTTTTCTTCTAGTAAATGGAAAGTGTTCTCATGCTGTTTTAGTTGCCTGCCCTTGGGAAAAAAATGTTTATTTGCATATAGACCTACTAAAGGTCTTCGTAGCTCATACTTACTCTGGCACACAGTTCTGGGTATGGATCAAGACTGTCTCCTTTTTAAGTTGGTTTTATTAGATGGTTTTCCTAATGCTTTTTTCTAAACGCTTTTTCTAGCATTCAAAATATCAAAATAACTACCACTTCATTCATAACTACTGGCCCCTCATGTGCTTGCTAATTGTTTTAAAACATTGCTTGAAAATGTTTTGACAATTTCATTACAGACATGTTTCATCATAACTCATTATGCTTATAATTATGACAGTTACTAACAGTTTAATAGATGCAAAACACTGTATAAATATACAAATGTACAGCCATTTAAAAATGACCCACCCAATTACAATACAGGCCCTGTTATGATGCGTCACCTTCAGAATTGCACAAGCTTCCCTCTTCTTCTCTGCTCTGCAATCGTGGCCCAAGGAGGGGAAGTATTACATTTCCTTTTGAAGCCTGCCATTGGCTCAACATCAAAATCCTCTCAGAAGAGTTTCATAAAGGGGTCACAACATGAGTGGTGCGAGGCTCTCGCTGCTGGTTCATCAAAGAAACACCCACTATGTACAACGTGATAAGCATCCCTACACAAACAATCGTTGAAATACACAGGAAGGAACGACAACAAATTACTACAGGACAGTCAGATTAGAGTCAGCTAGCAGGTGGAAGTAGACAAGTTCTATTGTCCCCGTTAACACAGTGACCTCCTTTGAGGCGCAGCTGAACTTTTACGATATTTGGCCTTAACGTAGACTCAGGTGAGGTCAACAGAAATGCTTTTCTTTTATCCTTTCACAACATACTGATTTGTTTTGGCAGCCCACACCCGTTGGTGTAAAGGGATGGGTGTGGGCTGCCAAAATGGGAGGCTGGTAGATTCAGAATCTGCCTGTGAACCAAAATGTTAACTTGATGCCCTGCCTAGAAGAATTAAGTGCTTTTTAGGCTATGCCAGAGCATTTAACGATCTTCAGAAACACAGACATTTTAAACAAAATGCTCCTTAGCAAATTACTCCTGATGTAAAAAGAACAATAGCACTTGTTAAAACTGTTTTGAGAGTTAAATAACTTACATACCTTATTCATAACATTTATATCCAGGCATTGAATCATGTACAAATACAGAAAAATAAGGTGTATTTATCATACAATATTTCCACTTTCTATTTGTTATCAGACTTATTTAGAATATTCTTTGGATATTAATATATTGTAAGACAACATGTGGAGGGACACTATGTGGCCACCAGATGGTGGCAGAGCCCAGCGTTATGTTTGAAAGTTTTGTTACCTACCCTGTGAAGATCTTGAAGGCTTTTATTGATTTCTTGAGAATGAAAAAAAGGACCCCTTTTCTATTCTTCCCAATTAAATCTTCAGCTAGCACAGATCCGCAGATATTGGACTGTCGTATTTCTACTACATTGGAACAAACATCTACGCCCCATGATGATTTGTTACAACATGTAACCAAATGTATACCCCTTACAAATATATGCATTCTGGGCAGGCTGGGCTATTTGCATGCTAACCTGCATTAACACAGACAGGTAAACAGTTAGCACAGCTAACATCACTGGCATTCAGTGGTTGAAGTAACTTTTGAGTATATTTGAGTTGACTGGTGACTACAACATGAATATACAGTGGGGCAAAAAAGTATTTAGTCAGCCACCAATTGTGCAAGTTCTCCCACTTAAAAAGATAAAGGTAAGGTAAGGTAAGGTAAAATAAATATTTGGTCAACTACAAACAAGCAATATTTCTGTGTCTCTCAGACCTGTAACTTCTTCTTTAAGAGGCACCTCTGTCCTCCACTCGTTACCTGTATTAATGGCACCTGTCTGAACTTGTTATCAGTATAAAAGACACCTGTCCACAACCTCAAACAGTCACACTCCAAACTCCACTATGGCCAAGACCAAAGAGCTGTCAAAGGACACCAGAAACAAAATTGTAGACCTGCATCAGGCTGGGAAGACTGAATCTGCAATAGGTAAGCAGCTTGGTGTGAAGAAATCAACTGTGGGAGCAAGTATAAGAAAATGGAAGACATACAAGACCACTGGTAATCTCCTTCGATCCGGGGCTCCACGCAAGATCTCACCCCGTGGGGTCAAAATGATCACAAGAACGGTGAGCAAAAATCCCAGAACCATACAAGGGGACCTAGTGAATAACCTGCTGAGAGCTGGGCCGAAAGTAACAAAGACTACCATCAGTAACACACTACGCCGCCAGGGACTCAAATCCTGCAGTGCCAGACGTGTCCCCCTGCTTAAGCCAGTACATGCCCAGGCCCGTTTGAGGTTTGCTAGAGAGCATTTGGATGATCCAGAAGAGGATTGGGAGAATTTCATATGGTCAGATGAAACCAAAATAGAACTTCTTGGTAAAAACTAAACTCATTGTGTTTAGAGGAGAAAGAATGCTGAGTTGCATGCAAAGAACACCATACTTACTGTGAAGCATGGAGGTGGAAACATGCATTGGGGCTGTTTTTCTGCAAAGGGACCAGGACGACTGATCCATGTAAAGGAAAGAATGAATGTGGCCGTGTATCGTGAGATTTTGAGTGAAAACCTCCCATCAGCAAGGGCATTGAAGATGAAACGTGGCTGGGTCTTTCAGCATGACAATGATCCCAAACACACCGCCCGGGCAACGAAGGAGTGGCTTCGTAAGAAGCATTTCAAGGTCCTGTAGTGGCCTAGCCAGTCACCAGATCTCAACCCCATAGAAAATCTTTGGAGGGAGTTGAAAGTCCATGTTGCCCAGCGACAGCCCCAAAACATCACTGCTCTAGAGGAGATCTGCATGGAGGAATGGGCCAAAATACCAGCAACAGTGTGTGAAAACCAGTGTGTGAAGAGTTACAGAAAACGTTTGAGCTCTGTCATTGCCAACAAAGGGTATATAACAAAGTATTGAGATAAACTTTTGTTATTGACCAAATACTTATTTTCCACCATAATTTACCAATAAATTCATAAAAAATCCTACAATGTGATTTTCTGGATTTATTTTTCTCATTTTGTCTCTCGTAGTTGAAGTGTGACTATGATGAAAATTACAGGCCTCTCTCATCTATTTAAGTGGGAGAACATGCACAATTGGTGGCTGACTAAATACTTTTTTGCCCCACTGTATATGATGACATATGGACAGAAGATTTGCTTTACAATTAGAGAAATAAAAATGTGTTTCACTATTGCTTGAAGTCAGGCTTGATTGCATTTTAATGGGAAAAAAATAATTCCCACATTTCACTATGACATAAGGATCTATAAGATAATGTAGGCTAATATTTGGTAGAAAACCACATCCCCATCGTCTTCTTATGAGACATACTTTGACATACTTAGCATTCTACTGTGAAGAAAAGCTTGTGATGCTATTGTTAGCTACATAAAATGTGGTGGACTCTAGTTAAAACATTTTAACTAGTTAACATTACACTACAGTGAACCTTAAATCAATTTGATGACATCAAAATTACGATAAAAGGTTTAGCTACTAATATTTCGCCTTCTAATGCACTTTATGATACATTATTTTTGGCTGAGTCCCATGTAGATCAGATTAATCACTATTGAAATTAATTGCCAAATATTTGTCATTATTTACATTTCTGTTGTAGCCCAAAGATTTGGGCAGCAAAACTGGTGGTCACAAACTACTAGGATCACTGAACATATACTATATTTTAGTCATTAAGCTGAAACTCTTATCCAGACTGACTAACACAACCAATTAAAGTTAAGTGCTTTGTCTACTCTGGGATTCAAATGAGTGACTAATTGGATCACTGGTGCCTCCAGACATTTACAGAAATTACCTGTTTTACATTACCTTGAACTTCCTTCTTTTCCTTGTCTGCTTTCCTTGATCCACACATATACATAAACTTCATCTTGACAAAATTACAACAAGAAACCTATATGACAAAGGTGCCTTGGAATGAACCTGGCACTGCAGCCTCACAGGCTGATATCTATGCAACCAGGAAAAAAAAACGGAATCAAATATACATATCAAACAATCTCTATAAAGAAGTACCCTTAGCATAACCTTAAACCAAACACTAACCCTAAAATAGGCAGCTAATATGCAGCCAGCTATGCAAAGTCAACAAATATGATTTGTAGATTACATTTTAATAATTTTTCCAAAGAGACAAACATTTTAGTTGACTGATATGCTCAGGGAGAAAGCTATGGTTTGCTTCCCCTGGCCAGCTCAGGGTTGAATCTAGCAACCTTTTGGTTACTAGTCACACTAGGCAAACTGCTGTCTGCCTATTTCTTCCCTGACAAATGAATAAATAAAGTAAATAAGCTGAGTTTAAGTTAGTGTAATAGATACTATTTCAATTTGACTGACTGATGCAGAAGAATGAGCATGGCTGAAAGCTGGGGGGAGTTGCTGAAACCCAGGGGAGTTGCTGAAATCTGGGGGGAGTTACTGAAACAGCATGTGAGGCAGCAGTTCCTCCCAGGGAGATTCCAGGGCATCTCTATCATTTTGCCAAAAAGAACACTTTCTTTTGATAGGAATGCTAAAACACTGCCTATGAAGGAAGGAGATTTGTAAAAGAAGCATTGAAAATGTGGCGCACGCTACTTCGGGAGGGGGCTTCTGGAGACATTAGTATCTGGACGTTTAAACAACAAATGAATCTAGCGTCTTGAGGCTTCTTCGATACATCTAAGAGAATGCAGTGTCATGTGAACAAATCCATACTTACCCAACAATTAGCATTTGTGCACAAACGTTCTGTGAGCCTTACCTCGAGACCTGGGTAGCTGAGCACCACTAGCTGGGCACAGGCATTGACATCATCTCCTTTGACGAAGGACAGGTCCACACCTCCGACCCTCTCAAGCCCGGTGAAGTCCGGACTCCTCTGCCAATCCTCAGTATCTTCCTCCACCACCAGCTGCCTCAGAGACGCCTGCTCACTAGGGGGCGACATAGAGCTGGTAGGCAGGGAGCATAATATGGACAGCGGGTGAAGGTTTTGTACTAGCACTGCGGCGCTCTACAGGACCCCTCCCCCAGCACCTTGAGCTTGCCTTGTACATCTCTACTGTCAAACACTAATCAGCCAAGCAGGCAGAGGCCGGGAAGAGGGACATGATGTCATGATGAGTGACGGTCACAACCGATTCACAAATCAAAGGCCAAGAGGGGTAGCCTGAACTGGCACCATGCCTGGGTTATTGTAGGTAGGAAGGGCTACAGCAAATGGAGAATACACAGGTAAGCTCAGACAAAAAAAAGCTAATTATACTGTAAATGTCTTGTTTCAGCATAAAATAGAAGGGTAAACGGTTAGCCTTAACTACATGAAAGACATTCAAGACGCTCTTATCCTGAGTGAGGTAGTTGTGAGTGCATACATTTTCGTACTAGCCACCCTGCGGGTATTGGATCCAGAACCCTGGTACTGCAAATGACATGTTGTTAACATTAAGCTAAACTAGACCATAAAACATTTTGAGAGTATGCATTTAAGTCATTAAGCAGATGCTCTTATCCAGGTGAACATACTATAAGGGCATTTATCTGCAGATACTGATGTGGGATGGTACAAATTGGACTCAAATGATATTTTCCCATTAAAACCCACTTCACATGGTTTAAACTTCTTGAACCATGGATGACTAGGCCTATATTCAGATATAAAATGAACTTAGGAGGTTGATATCCCATACACTCAGTTAACAGCACTGGACACAACATTCAACTTTTATCAGATTCAGATAACTTTAATACGTATATGCATAATATAATTGGGACAATTAGTGCAAAAATAACATTATTGAAAAGTAATTTAGTTATATGAGTCAGTCCATATTTTTTTATACCGCCCTCACCTTGGGAATTGAATCCACAACATTGCTCTAACAGAAAACCAAATAAAAAATATATGAGATACGGGCTGTCAATACTGCAGTTGTGGCTGATAGTAGATAACGATAGAAAGAGGAAAGTGGTTTAAACGGTGCACATCGGTCACATTATATTCGAAAATTTCCAAGTGAAAGGTCACCACACACAACTTTTGTATGATCAACGCAATATGAGATTTAAATCTCATATTTATATCTCGTATCCCATATGTAAAATTGTAGCTGCAAGGCTGTTGAATGTTTAGTTGGAAAATATGTAGGCTAGCTATATAGTTGTCACAGCTTCGTTTTGTTTTAATAAAATGACATCATAGTCTCTACGGGAACTAGTTATGTACGATCAGTGCTAGGGTCAACTAGCAACTATTTAGCGGCGTAATGTCATGTAACCGGTTACATGCACCACTTCGTAACTAATATTTTCTAACCAGTTGTGTATTTTATTCTGTCAAATTGACAGGAAAACCTTGTCTGACCTTTCCCATTGCTTCACCAATTCTTCTTGAGAAAGATGAGACATATCGTAGACTCAACAATCATAACTGAGTGTCAAAATTATTGTAGTGGAAGTCCCTCTTCCGTGTTGTAGTTTGTGACGTCTCGTGTGGGCGGGACACAACAACGATTGCAGAGTTAAATTTACGCTCTTTTAAACAAATGACCAATACAAAACATGCAAAAACAGGAAAAATATATTATACAATTATCAGAGATGATCACAATAGTGTCACAAATCAACGGTTTGTTCCATACCATATAAGAGTTACAACCTCCCGGAAACTGCGTATTCGTGGTCGGTGATTGCCCCCTAGTGGAAATTGGCTAGAAATAGTCCACCTTGGACAGCTCCTTCAAATTTACAGTGAAATCATCAGGTTTGCAAAATTCCAGAGCAAAGAACGTTGAAAGACTTAAAACGGGTTGACTTCTGCCAACCTTTCATGCCTATCTAAAGACCTGCAGTACTTTTCACCCTGGCTCTGTTTGAAATAAAGTGACACATGAACAATATTGTTTTATCTTATAATTCAAGTTTAATGGTTTCAAAAAAATGTAAAGGCGCTATTTTATGATCATTCAAATTCATATAAAAAGAAAATATTTAGAGGGAAAAAAGATATGCAATAGTTATTATTGTCATATAGAAAGGTAGGCTAAAGGTATTGTACGTGAGAAATCAATTCTGGTTGGTGACACAGAAGAACCAGACACAATTATAGCCCTCATATGCAAATGAGAACATGACATTAGAATAAATTAAGGTTTCCAGTTGAGAAAAGCCAATGACATAGTAGATACATTCCAGCCTTTGTGTTTTTGAGCTCAGTTGATGAAACTGCATCTAAATACGGTCTCTGGTTTCAAACAACCCAACAAGTCATTTCAAGCCCTTTTCCAACTCTGCTTGAAAAAAATGTTAAAAAAGGGGATTGTGAAAGGGGAGAAAGAGAAACATCTAAGAATAGAATTGTTCTCTTAAGCTAAGTTGTTAAGGAGAACCACTGAGCAGGCTACACATTGTCCATATTATGTTACGCAGTGTGGGCTGTGTGACTTCCCTTTGATACAAAGCTGGAAAGAAGGAAGCTATTCTAGTCCATGCCTAGACATGGTTCAAGGTTGAAATGAGTCGGGTAGAAGAGATGGATTAAGTACAAATAGGCATCATCAGACCTGACATGGGTGAACCCCTAAAAACATTTGTACATTTACTCATCAGTCCATTGATTCACTCTGGCATTAATTCATATGGAACAGCCCTCGTTCTGAGAAGGTCCTCTCCTTAGCCAGTAATGTTTCATGTTATTGCAGTCGACAACACTCGCAACTTTTCATTTTGATTTTTGAAAAGAAATCCACGCCAGAAATCCGTTCACATAAACTGTGCCAATTGGCCGATAATCCGGTCCAATCTGATTGCCCGTATAAAGACAAACATGCATTTGGCCCGCTGTGACGTCACACAGCAGCGCGGTAGATCTGAACAAGCTGGCTTAGGTCCCTTATGTTGAGGAAGCCTCAGCCCACAAAGCAAGGCAAAAACATACCAACCCTTTGAAACTGCCCTACAGTCCAATCTATACAAATTCCCTTACAGTTCAACATCTTTTTTGTCAACTAGAAGCTCACAAAACAGCCCCTACAACAATACACAAAACTAGTTTGCAAAAACAAACATGGTCATTTTATTCTTTTTTTGCTGGTTTTGGTGCTTTAGCAGCACAAAGTGGCTGTACAGAAAATCATTTTTGCATTGTAAATGAAAACATCTACATCACTTCACTCACTTTACCCAGTCAATGCAAACAGGGCATTCTGTAACCAAGCAGATATCGCGGTTAATTACAAAGGCTAATGGTATTTAAACATGGCTCACAGATAGCTAGCTTTCACCACAGTAACTTCTAAACTAAATAAATAATCAATAAACCATATTATCCTCATGTGAGCATGAAGAAACACATCACTCTCACTGAAAACTGGAAGAAACATAATCCAACCAGAACAAACCCAATAACTTAAATGGATCTATCAGGTTGGGGTCAATTTAGAATTTTCTTAAATTCAAGAATTTGAAATCTGTTTTGAAAAGGCCACACACCACAGGAAGCGGCAATATCAACTAAATTGAAATGGCCCACACAAGGATGTAGAATTGATTTTAAATGGCCCATATTAGGAAGTAGAACAAACATGAAACATCAAAGCCTAATTTGTTTGATAAATATACTCAAAGAATATGTCACATGAAAAATGCCAAGACTTCACATTATTTCAAACATTAGATTAGGACTGAAAAATAATGTCAGACCGTATTTCTTTGCTATGAAATGGTTTCTTTGCTATGAAATGGTTCCCTTCAGTTACTGCACCGTTTTGATCCAATGCATTCTAAGAAATGTAATGTTACAGGAATTATGACAGCATGATCTTATAATAGGTAATTAGACCAGTAATGAAGATTCAATTGTGCTAAAGGAGACTAAAATATGTAACCTTTATCCTGGCACTATGCAAATTATGAAAGTTCTACATTTCTCAGGTGATGTATACAATAAATACAAATAATAATTCCATTGAGTTCAATTTCCATTCATTTAAAATGTTCAGTTTCAAGAATTTGCAACTATATTCAGAATTGACCCCAAACCTGAAGTCAGTATGTTTGTGAGTAGTGAAGGACAAGCTTCAAAACACACACACACCCGAAAGATAATCCCGTTCTTAGATTTTAAATAAAAGAACAGCATTCTGACCTATTAAAGCTGTGACCCTAATTTGATTGGCCATGAAAAGCTCACCTCACCAGTATAACATTCAATCAATGACAAATCATTGGAAAGGCATCTAATGACAAACACACCACTTGACAGGAAACACTCAGTTTGAGATTCAATTCAAATTAAACTTAAGAACCTATCCTGTACTAGGATGATAAATGTGCAAATATATTTACGAATTAAATGTGTGAATTTAAATGCTGTTTTATTTATTTAGAACAATTTAATTAAAATGTTCTGTATATTTATCAACGGTTGTATCAATATAACCTATGCCAACTTCTTCCGGCTATTTCTCCAAATGAAAAAAACTGTCAGTTCACCTAGTCGCATGAACTGGACGGTCAATCAACCGCGCAGGACCGAACCTCATACACACACTTTCATGATAAATAAAAAAACCTGCCAACTACGCCAACGGCATAAATTCAACCTGATTATTGCTTCTAGTCGGACGCCTAGATTCCGGCTTTAATCCTATCGTGACCTATAAACGACTCATCAGGTAGATACAAAGCCCTCTGGGGATATGGCAAATACTGTGCATTTGTGCATTCAGTGTATGTAAACACTTGTGGGTCTGTGCGTTTTCGTATATTTAGACTTTTTAAATTTCTTTTTTTCCTTCTCTTTTTAGTTTCTTCAAACCGATAAAGTGTCTACGTGTGTTGTACACCGCCTGTGAGAGGTTCTAATGCATATTTGTGTGACAGCGCATCCAGTTCATTTCCTGTCCCACTGATAACTGAAGGAGCGTGACGATTGGCTGTGTCTGGTGCTCCGTGGGTAGGACACGTCCCACATCTTTAAGTCCCAACAAGCGGAAAAACGTTCACCCGGCATTCTGCCAACGTTCGGTTCCGTGGTCCAGCAGAAAGCTGGTCAGGAATATGTGGCCTGCGGCAGTAAAAACGTAGCCCTTTAAATTACAGACAAGTCTTTGTTTTTGCTTTCAAACGCAGGCATTTGCTTCATCCTCCGTTGTTCATGGCATGCTTCAGCTCCATGGTGACTGACTACTCGTAGTGCAGTTTGAGGTGGTTAAGAGAGTTGAATCTGGGCGGCGAAGCCTGGAGCGGGGGGGAGGGGGGTAATGTAGTCCAGTGAAGGGTTGTAGTGCTCTACCTGGAAATCATGGAGCTGGATTGAGAGTTGTTGGAGGAGGAAGTGGCATGGCTGAGCTGTGAGAAACCGCTGTGACTCGACTCCAGACTAGTCATGGAGCCCCTGAAAGTAAAACAAAAAGAATGAAAGAAAAAAGAATGAAATTAAGAAATAAAGACAAATAAAGCACTATCAACCACACAAACTAATTCTGACCTACCTAAAATTTGATAACTACAAACTAATTGGATTCAACCAGACCTGGGTAGAATTACTATCAAATCTTTTAATAACTATGCTTTTGCTTAATAAGTGAAAGATGGACAGGTTTGTACCTTCCAGACTTTTCTATTGGTTTCAAGCCAAGCTAAAGTGTGTTCAATCATTTGAAGGACTATGTCAACCGAGGTCTGGTAATATTGATGGCCTCAAGCATCCAGCTTAGGTTCCTGCTTTGTCAAGCCTAGTGCCAAATCATGCCGAATTGTGCAAAATCATGCAACAATTCAAACAAACAGGACGTGATTCCATTGTCGGGTATCAATTTGATATACTAGCCTGTATTTTGAAGGCTGCACTTCTAAGCCACTGTGACCAAAACATGGCCTTTCATTCTTCAATAATAATTTTAATGGTTTTCATCCTTAGTCAGTAATAACGTATTTGAAGATGCAGAGAATAGATTTGCCAATACAGTTAGTCCTTGGTGGCAAAGGAGGAAGGCAACTCAGAGTTAAGCCATGTGTCTATTAGTCAATCATGCAAGCGTGGGTGGAGTGAGACTGGCTAGCGTAGCGATAGCTCAGTGCCAGCTACGCTAGTGCTAATAGCTAAGGAATGTGAGCATTCTTTCTCTAGCTGAAGCGTGTAGAGAAAACTAGCATTGCATGAAAAGTAATGCTAAAATAAAATCATGAGCAAAGGGGTCAAGAAGCCGTGGCTGACTGTTAATGGGATCTCTCTTAATCAACCAAACGCAGTGCTAAGCTAAGGGAACACAAGTCCACTTACAAACTTTGAACGTCAAAGCAAGCCGTTCTTCACAGGAAGAGACAGAGGGAGGAGAGGAAGAGGGGTCGGTGAGCAATAGGAAGACAGGAGCGCATTGAAAAGAAAAGGTGAAGGGGAAAGGGGGTCTAAGCTCAGTAGGAGACAAAGCCTTGACTTGATACTTCACATGGGCTACAATGGATATTCAATGAATCTATGAGGGTTCATTTTGCTAAGTTCAAAATTGTAAACAAAACATTGGGGATTGAACAAAAGCAATGTGAAGACAAAGTACTGTACAGCGTAGAAAATAAGTCGCTACGTTTTACCTTCTTATGACAAGCAAATCCCTCAATCACCCGACTTGTGATACTCACCTAAAGTCCTCCGAGCCAATGACCTCCGTGTAGTACATGACCTTGCACTTGTGGGAGGAGACCTGCAGGGAGGCGAGGACGTCGTCCACCCGCGGCAGGTTGGTGGAGGAGCTGCCAGGCATGTTGTGGAACCGCCACTGGAGGATGTAGAAGCCCGGCCACCGAGTGACATGGGAGCCCTGAGGGAGGGCGCGAGGGGTGGAGGGCGCGAGGGGTGGAGGGCGTGGGTGGAGGGAGGGCAAAAACAACCAAAATTACCAAAAATGGACAAGAGAAAAGAATTAAGACAGAGAGAAAAATAAAGACAGGGGTGAAAGGAAAGAGAGATTAATATGTATTTGATAAAAGTCCTAATCATTGCCAGTATGAATTATGTTCAAATTAGATGTGACAGAGTGGAGTGACATAAAAAAAAACCACACGTTGTGTAAACCCGCACGACTGAACGAACCGTTACCGTGCTGAACTCCGACACCTTCACGGCCTTCTCTGGTACTGACCTGCACACTCTCCCCCTCCCTGCAGGTGAGTGGTGACTCCACCATGCTGTAGTCCAGGCCCAGAGTCCAGGAACGGTCGATGAGCTGCACGTTGTTTCCGCCCGGGGTGGTGATGCTGCCGTGCGGTCCCCCTAGTGGGTCCTTACGGGCCGGGGGCTGGGGAGCCCGTTTGGAGTGGTAGATATGGAACACCACGTCGCCCTTACACACGTCAAAGTCCCAGGTGATCACGGAGGCGGCGTCGATGATCTCAATCACCACCTGGGATAGAGGGCGGGTGAGCGTGTAAGAGAAAGGTACAATAAAATAAAGAGATGGGGTAGGATAGAGAGACACAACAAGAGGGGGGGAAATTATAGACGGGTGAAAACGAGATGAGGGAACAGATGTCAATGAGGCCACTGACCTGAATAGAGAAATGAACGTTTTATACTGAATTGAATCTGCGTGGCAAGCCTCATTTATCTTTTAAAACAGATTATATAAGCCTTCTACTTTCAAAATATATTTGTGCTTTTTTTAAAGCTGGTTGACCAAAAAGTGAAATCTTTGACACACGAGTGCACTGTAACACTGGAACACCAATCACTCGCAAAATATTTTACATAACAACCACATGACACAGCATGACAACCTAAATGTGACTGGTCGACTGTTTGCGGTCAAGGGCTGTATAAGTCAGTGTTTCCCAAGCCTGATCCTCGAGACTGAAGGGGTGCACCTTTTAGTTTTGGCCCTAGCAATCACACACTCGCTTCAAACATTGCCCTATCACCTACACACTCGACAGACGTAATCAACCTATGATTAAGCATATAAGTGCTATGGCAACAAAAACGTGCACCCCTTTTGGTCCCCAGGACCAGAATTGGGAAACACCGCTATAAGTGGCCACATTAATTGCCCAATCTGTTCCGATCTCTTCTGCTAATTTAATGTGGCTATATGAATGTTTATGCAAATCCCCCACAATGCTCGGTAGAAACTGACCAATCACAAGTTTTTTGGGCATCCTGCTATAATATTTTGTTGTGGTCAAATCAATAAATATTTGTTCCATCAATTAAATGTCTTCTTTTTCCCACTAAAGATACTCAACTAGAAAATGTAATATAAATGATAACAAAATTACTGTAGATGTGATGGGTTTTTCCAAGCTTTACAACAAAATACTAAGAACATAATAGCAAGAAGCTTGTTTTGTTTTCTATTAATAATGATAAGGTGATAATGAAGGAACTTCCATAAATAAGATATGAACACAGACTACTTATTAACTGCAAAAAGTTCAACACAAACAGGGGTGCAACATTGAAAACATCATTAAATGCTGCAAAATCTTCACGCCCACAAGCAACTGACTGCTGCCGATGTTAGCAAGACTCTCTAGCATCATCTAAACGGGTGTGGTTCATTTCATGATGCACATTTGATGGTTATTCGTTTCTGTTGTCAATTTGCAACTATTGAACGTATAATCCAAATAAATGTATCAAATGTCTTTTTTACCACACTGGATTCTACATATATTTCTCCTTCAAACAACCTAAAGGTCATTTTGAATGCAATTTACAGCCTCCTCCAGTAGGTGGAACTAGTGTTCAAGTCCTTCCCGTAGATCGCACCATTGTTTGCTTTGGCTTTTTGCATCCCTCTCCGCCCTATGGCTGTTTTTCATTTTTTTCCTTCACGCCAACCAGAGCACCTGCTTCTCTGCCCTTGCCCAGGGAAGGTGCAAGGTTTTGAGGCTCACCTCGTGTGGTGCTCCCTTGAAAATGCTGGCGCTCTGGTAAATTGTCTCCGTCCACAGGCGGATGTCGTCGTTCTCCAGCTCCTCTGCGGTACGATAAAGAGACTTCGGCACCAGGCCCCCTTCTGGGACCTCACACTGTACACACACACGCACACGCACACGCACACGCACACGCACACGCACACGCACACGCACACGCACACACGCACACGCACACGCACACGCACACGCACACACACACACACACACGTACACACACAAATTCTCTGAGTAACAGGACCCCTCAACACAGTACCTAAGAATGACCTAATCCTCCCCAGCTGCCAAATGATCCATTCATTCTCTCCCCCTGGAACCACAACTGCTGTCAGATACTAGGTACTAACATGTATGCAATCAGAATAGGGGCGTCTGCTAAATGACTACAATGGAAATTATGCAAATGTAATTTGAACCCGTGAATACGGATACGAGAAAAAAATAAAAATAAAAATGTACTTATGGATTTCTTAAGATCCCAAATGACACTTCGGATCCAATCCAGACAGAACACAAGTCTTCCACATCATCCACAAGTAAAAAAAAAATAAAAAGAGATAAAGGGATTCAAACTATGTGTGGTTTCCATGGCGAACACACACGGGGACACGCTTACCATACAATCTCCTCCTAGGAAGTCAGGTATTATCTCCTTGTCGATGTAGTCCACCAAACCCCCGGGCCCCTGGTAATCATTGCCGGCGTAGATCAGGAACTTCTTACGAGTGTTCTCGTCGATGAACGGGCTCACCTGAACACCGGAGAGAGGAGTCACAGAATACCCATGGTTTCATTTTCCTAACCATTTTCGGGTGGCCAGATCTACAGATGTGATTTGGGCGAACTCGTAACATTCCCTTTTCCCTGGACTTTTCTCCAGATCAACTTACATACCTGATTAAAATCCTTTAGCAACCGATTTGCCAACCGGTCGCTATCGGGGATTCGAACCAGCAACCTTTCGCTCAATGGCACTCCTCTCTAACCGTAAGGCTGTCAGCCAACACCACTTCCCGTGTAATAACGCCCTACTAAACACTGCGGAGACTCACCAGGGTCCAGAGCACTGGGAAGACCCGCGGGGCCCTCAGTATGAGCAGGCGCCCCAGGGTCTCTGGGTAGTTGGCCTCCACCACCTCGATGATCCTCAGCAGGGCTTTAACGCCCGGCCGCCACAGGTGACGCATGTTCAGCCCCTCCAGGTCCACCAGGCACGTCCAGCAGCTGAGACACAGGGAGAGGGAGGGAGTTCAAGTGCAATTCAAAAGCCTGTGACAGATGAACAGATTCCTGCCATTATCTGAATGGGGATGTCTCCCTCCCGCCGTTCCTCCCTCACGCAGCCCAGCCTCCCTCCTCTTCGGTGGGAGGAGCTCCCTGTGTCTCTCCATCCTTACCCACTTCAGATCCCCTCCTCTTCGCGGTCACGTCCACCTGATAAGTGTGACAGCTGCCCGATAACGCCACTGTTCCTTCTCGTTTCTCTACCACCATTATCATCGTCTCTTGCTTATTCACACACTCACAGTCCATTATGCCACTGAATCCATTTCCATCTCTTTCTCCCTCATCCGCACAGATTTCAGCAAGGAACCTACGGCGTTCCATCTAGCCTGGACATAGCCCTGGCATCGTTAAGAGCCTCCCCCACAGCGTTAGTAGCTCTGCTGCGACGGACACGTTTGCCATGAAACACTTCAGCTCAGCAACAACTGCTGATGGCCCAGTTCTGTTAGGTCCATCTACTCCCACAATGCTCTGCTCTCGATCTGAGAGGCCAAGACTCAACTAGAATGGTAAACACATCCCACGCGAGGTACCTGATTGGTCGACCGAAGACTTTGGTGTTCTCCTCACAGCGTCGGAGGCCCTCCTCGTTTATGGACAGGACCTGAAGGGTTAAATGGAGCACCCTTGATGTCGACATGTACACAACGTTATTAGGCACACGTGTGATTGACAGCAGAACGAGGCCACTCACGTGTCTGAGTAGAGACTCCTCCCCCAGAGCTCGGACCAGCCCCTTGGTGTCCATCTGTCCCAGCCGGAGGATGTAGAGTGGACGACCCTCTGTACAGACAGACACATGGGAAGAGGTGCATTTCAATACAGTAATAACAGCAGTGAGGACAACGGCTTGTGACAGTCGAGTCCGACTTCATAAAACCAGAGCATTCAAACACACAGGGAAGACGACAGGCTACAACAGGGCATTTCAAATGGACTTGACCAACAATCAAAAAAGGTTTAATACTTTAGCCTTTATCCAGAGCGACATACAGTTATTACAAGACAACTAGATGGGACCGCAACAAAACCAAGCAGGTGGAAATCCATTTCACTGAACGAAGTAGTGATCATTGGTCAATGACCGAACTCAGAGGGCGGCTGTCGGGGTTCTCACGAATCCCTGTGAAACCAAGCAAGCCTTCCTACTGGGAAGTCACTTCTATAAACAGCTTGTTAAGAGCCATGCAGCCACGTAAGGAAAGATGTGTGCTAACATTTCACACATAGCTCCTATAAATAAACAGGCGGGCCAATGGACACGGAGAGGTTATGTCTATAAATATGAGTGACTTATGTGTGCCGCGAAGACCCTTCGATTAGCGCCGCGCGCAGGCCCGGGCTGGTGGCTTCGGTGGGTGTGTCTGTCCCGTACCTTTGTCGTGATGGTGCCAGCCCCCAGTGTAGTAGTCGCTGAGGACCCGCGGCGAGGTCCACGTCTCCAACAGGTGATCCACCTGGTGCTGCTTCCTCCAGGTTAGAGACTGGCACATGGTCTCCCGGGCCTTGTCCATGTTGAAGTCCCGGGCCCGCAAGAACCGGAGGATGTGCTCGTCCTTTGGGATCTGGAGGTGGAAGGGGGGGTGAGGGGGAAGAGCGCGCGGGTTTTGTTGAATCGTCGCCTGGAGGTGTGCGTTTGTAGCCATGACAGGAAGTGAAGGGTCTAAAGGGGCGGGGAGTTGACCTCTCACCTTGCCCTTGTGACTCTCCTGCAGCCACTGGCGGAGTCGGATCAGACAGCTCTCCTGCAGGGGGGTCAGGTCTCCCAAGTAGCGTTTGATGTAGTCCGCATCCAACTTGTCTGTGGCACGCGAACAAACACACAAACAAACGCCATTCAGTGCCCTCCCAAGCGGGTTAATTGGAATAACTCCCACGGTTTTAGCCCACTTTAATGAGCAGGTATGAGACGGGAATGAGAAGCGTCTCCTTCCTCTGTACCCACCCTCAGGAACGCCCGTTGGGTTTTCCGCCTGGTTTTCAGCCTGCCGACTGCAGTCTTTAATCGTGGAATCGTTCAGGCTGGATTCGTGATTGCTGGCACTGAGTATGTCACCGTCGTCGACGGGCGCAGGTGCAGAGAGGGCGGGCACGGCGGGCAGATCCTGGTCGGGGATTTTTGGGGTGGCACAGACAGGCTTGACGGCGACAGAGGGTGACGGGATGTCCAGGGAGGGGCTCCAGCGAGGCACATGGGTAATTCCCTCTTCCTCCAGCTGATTCAGGTAGAACTCAATGATCTCCTTACCCTGTGGGGAGGGGAGAGAGGGGGGGAGAAAGATCAGGAGGGGTGGGGGGTGGAGGTGGTCAAGCTATTGACACAAGCCAGGCAAATTGGCTTGAGAAAAGCCCCTTAACGTTAAACCTCAGCACACACAGACATGGACCAGTCCTGCTACTTTTCACCAACACTCCATTCCAGGGACCTTGGGTTCAATTTCAATTCAACATTCAATTGAAAATAAAAAGGACCAACAACTCATTTCGATTGGTGAACTGGATAAATGAATTGAACTAATTTGGATTCAGTTATTAAACTGGAATGGAGAAAGCAATGCATGAAGGGGAATATTGACCAGGCTCAGATCTGTACATGCACACGCGTCCACCAGCCGACACCCACCTTCTTGATGCTGCTGGCGTACTGCTTCATGGCGATCTTCTCCACCGTGCTCTCGAAACCGAAGAAGGACTTGATGTCCAGACTGGCCGACTGCTCGAAACACGTCCAGTCCTCATTGTCAGGGTGGGCCTGCGCGCGCACACACACACACACGCGCGCACACACACACACACACGCGCGCGCACGCACGCACGCACGCACGCACACACAGAGAGAAAAGAAAAGATAAAACTGTTACCCTGGCAACCACACAGGCACGTGACTCCCTGCCGTGCACTGACGCACAGCGCCAAATGGTACATACTCAACGGTGGGTGGAAGTGCGTACGGAGGACACAGGGTTCAACAGCATTAAACCCATGACTGCTTGTGTGGTATTATGCCAGGGAAATATTGATAGTGGATGGAAAACGGGTGATACATTCGCTCAAAGGCTTGAATTCCCAAAATAAAGTCAGTGGTGACAGTGTTAAATATCACAGACACAGTCAGACAAGCCCAGGAATGAATACGCTAATCCCCCATTCAGCTGATGAAAGAACTTTATGATACCATGTTGCTACGCTAGAGATTTCCGGGGAGGATACGTTTTATACCTGGCTACTAAACTGCCAGCTATAGCCAATTACGGCTTGTTAGTGGCATCTAATTGAGCTGCCTAGCTTTGTTAGTGTCTGCTAGCTAACCGCAACCGTTCCTTGTAAGCATGGCTACATAACCGACCTGAAAATAGGCCGCTAGCCCGGTTGCACGCTAATGCGTTGCGTTTGACCTCATTAACTGAGAGCGCAGACATTCAGCAGTGGCGGCCCGGTCGAGGCAGCTCTGAGGTCAGAGGGGGGCGGTGCTGTAACGCGGCGGTGAGCCTGGGGGAGGTGGGCAAGCTGACTCCAGATCAGCATCTGAGTGTATTCAGGCAGAGTGCTGCAGGGAGCATTGGGACAGCTGAATTATTCACTAGGAAAGAAGGAAGCGTAAAAGAGAGGCTGCTGGAACACAGCTTTCCATGTCAGAGAAGCAGCGTGAACAGACCGAGGAATGGTTTCAGACATTTTAGGCATGCTGTTGTAGTTGTGTGTGCGTGCTTGCGTTTAACGAGAGATACAGCGTTATAAAACTATGACTACTTTGTGCGTTTGTGTGTGTGAGACCTACCGAATAACAACAGAGTTCATGGATGATCACTCGGTTGGAGAAGGTCTCGTTGTGGGACTCGATGTGCAGTGTCCTCTCCCGTTTATTCAGAGTGTTCTCCTGGCTGAAGTACACATAGTCCACCCCCGCAATCTGCACCAGAGAAGACACTCAATGGAACCAGTTTCGTGAAAACCAATGGTCTGAAAAGATACTGGCGAAGCTTGACACAAAATGGTTGTCAGCTGAAAGCTTTATTTCCACAGGACTTGTATTGGCATTTAACTGTGGAAACCCAGCATATATTTGAAATCCAACTCTCAGCCCTTAGCTTATGCTCGCTCTTTGGGCTGTAGGGGAGATTACAGAGAAGCAGGTAATAAGAGCTTAGCACATTTCACTGACTGATTGACTTACAAGACTTACACTGACTGAGAAAGCTTTATAAATACTTGTAATTGACTGACTCATTTAATTATGTATTGATTGGCGACACCCAAGAGAGGAACTGGCGTCAGGACACTGGGGCCTTCGGAAAACCGGGAGAGCCTCACCCGTTTGAGGAGGCGAGGAGCGTCCACGTCCAGCTTGCAGCGGCGCTGCACAGTGTGCAACGAGCCATCATCCGTCACGCTTTCGCCGAGCACCTCGCTGTCCACGAACATGGGGATGAGGTGACAGGTGGGGAACCGGCGCTCGTACGCCTGAGGGGAAAACGGAGAGACAGACGGAACAAGACGGGAGGGTTGGTAATGCCAAAACCATCTGTTTGTTTAACGGCTGTTTTTTTAGCACCATTCACCAGTTCACAATTCCCAGCCCACAAGCATTTCTAAAAGACTCTTTTCCATGTCGTTATGTTTGAACGAAGAGCTGCGTGATAAAAAGCATCCCGCACATTGTAAATCCAAAAACTGCATTTAACAAGACGGTTTCAGAGATCAATGTTTTAGACGTTTTCGTACTTTAAAAAGGCAAATAGGGAGGCGAGACAAGGGTAACTTGTGAAAACAAAGACAGGTTCATAGATGGATGAAGAGAGAAAACTGCATTGGGATCCATTGAACCCCACAACACACTCCTCTGGGTATCTCTATCGTTGCCTCAAATCTATGGGTCTAGCAGCTGGCAGATGGAGCCTTGTTAAATTACATGCTGACAAAAGGCTTGGATGCAACTAATAGCTTGGGTAATAAGAGGCCTAGTCACGGAAGCCCACGATATCTGCCTGATCATCAACCGCCTACTGGAGTCTGAAATCCAATGCTATTTCAGACGGATAACACTGCTTCTGACCAGAGTCCTGCATACGGTCCCTCATGTCAACAGTAATGCCCTATAGAGGGAACGGGGCTTCGTTTGGGAGTAGTGCCCTATGGAGGCAACGGGGCTTCGTTTGGGAGTAGTGCCCTATGGAGGGAACGGGGCTTCGTTTGGGAGTAGTGCCCTATGGAGG
>JACXGJ010003323.1:0-11702 GCA_016801105.1 Esox niger
CCTGTTGTCCTGTTTAGCGCACCTGTTTCTCATCTAGTCATTACCATTCCAAGTATATATGTATCCTCTGTTCCCCCTGTCTTTGCGTGTTATTGTCTCTACATTGAGCGTTAGTCAGCTCTAACATTAAATATATGAATATACAAAATATACAGACTTTGTCTCTTGCTTCGTCTCCGTCTGCCCAAGGAGCTGACAGGAGGAAACTGGTCAGAGAGGCTACCAAGAGGCTTACAGCAACTCTGAAGCAGTTGCAGGAATTCATGACAAAGAGCAGTCATTGTGTGCATGTGACAACAGTATCACAAATTCTCCACAAATTTGGCTTGTATGGGAGGGTTTCAAGAAAAAAGCCACTCCTCAAGAAAGACCACATGCAGTCACGACTGAGCTTTGCCAAAACGCACCTTGAAGATTCTAAGGCCATGTGGAAAAAGGTGTTATGGTCAGATGAAACTAAACTTGAATTGTTTGGCCTCAACACCAAACGATATGTCTGGCGTTAATCCAATACAGATCACCATCCAAATAATACCATTCCTACAGTAAAGCATGGAGGTGGTAATATCATGTTATGGGGTTGTTTCTCTGCAGCAGGGACTGGAGCACTTGTCAGGATAGAAGGAAAAGGGGCAAATATACTGTCAAATGAGGAAAATCTGCTGCTCTCTGCCAGAAAGTTGTCAATGGGATGAAGATTTACCTTCCAACATGACAATGCACACAGCAAAACTGACCACACAGTGGTTGAAGGAGAAAAGGGCAAATGTCCTTGCATGGCCTAGTCAGAGCCCGGACTTGAACCCCATAGAAAATCTATAGAATGACTTGAAGACAGCGGTCCACAAACGGTCACCATCAAATTGAACTAAACTTGAGCAGTTCTGCAAAGAAGAGTGGTCAAATATTGCAACGTCTAGATGTGCAAAGTTAGTAGAGACATATACCAACAGACTAAAGGCTGTAATTAAAGCAAAAGGTGGTTCAACAAAATACTGAAACAAGGGGGTGATCCTTTTTCCAACTCAGTGATTGCTTTTTTATTTTTTTATTCATTTCTGACATGTTGGTGTTATATCTTTCACTAGATATAAGTTGCACTGAGTAAATATAGCTGAATGAAACAAAACTGTGTCTGTCACAAAATGTGATTATTGTAATGGGGGGTGACTATTTTCTATACCCACTGTATATCCTCAGACAAATCAAAAGTATGTTTTGGTGTTCCTCAACGCTGGGTTCTGGGCCCATTGTTCTTCTCACTATAACTGCTGGTTTTTGGGCATGTAATCCGGAATCACAATGTCACTGCTATGCTGATGACACACAGTTAAATATTTTGATGAAGCATGGAGAAGCCCCAAAATTATTGATTTTGGAAGCATATGTTAGGAAGTGGATGACAGAGAACATCTTGCTTTTAAACTCAAGAAAAACAAAAATGCTTTTTTTTGGACCAAAGAAACAAAGACTCTTATTGGCAGATCTCACTGTGAACCTCGACGGCTGCATGGTTGTATCCAAAAAACGGTAAGAAATCTCGACGTTACCCTCGACCCTGACCTCTCCTTTGATGAACATATAAAATAAATCTCAAGATTTGCTTATTTTTATCTTTGATACATTGCAAAAATCTGAAACTGATGCAGAAAAACTCATCCTGTAATGGTGAGGTGACGGACTGCTCCATCATCTCCTACTTTTCCTGGTTTTCCCAATGTTCTTTAACTCATCCCGGTCTCCTTCATTTGTCTTGTGTGCAATTGTCAATCCCAATTAAGTCATCAGTAAGTGTTTAAATGTTTCTCCTCTGCTCCCCTCATTTGTCAGTCATTGTTCCATGTTACAGTGTGTCTTGATGTCAGTGGTGAGTTCCGTTTTTGTTTCCTTTAAATTGCTCGGTGTTTCTTTTAAATAAAAAGAATATCATCGACTGCCACCCTTTGCCTGTTTCGTCCACACCATTACACCCGACTGTGACACATCCATGCTTTTGTTACTTCAAGATTGAATTACTGCAATGTTCTTTTTTCCGGTTACCCTGATGAATCAATAAATAAACTTCAATTAGTGCTGCACACGGCTGCTCGTATCCTAACTATAACAAAAAAAATCTAACACATTACTCCAGTACTAGCCTCTTTACACTGTCTGCCTGTTAGGGTTACAGCTGATTTTAAGATTTATTTGTTAACCTATAAATCAATTAATGGACTTCGTCCTACATGTCTTGCTGAAATGATCCAACCATACATACCTGCACATAACCTTAGATCGCAAGATGCAGGCCTTTTAATTGTACCTACAATTTCTAAACAAACAGCCTAAGGCAGGGCTTTCTATCATAGAGCTCCACTACTGTGGAATGATTTGCCAATTAAAGTTAGAAATGCAAACTCAGTGTAAACTGCAAGTGTCTACTAAAGACTCATCTCTTTAGCCTGGTCTATGATGAAGTGTAGTCTGGCCCAGGGGCATGAAGGTGACCAGAAAGGCTTGATACTGTCCACCCTTGCTGTCTTGCCAGGTGGGCTCTAATCGCCACTGGGATGCCCTCCCTCCAATGCCATTCGGGGGCGGAGTCACTGGCTTGTTTTTGTCTCTCTGTTGTGCACTTGGGCAAATGGGCTGTACTCTGCTGGCAATACTCAACCATCATTCAGAATGGTTGCGGTTGATTGGTGTCCCTTTGGTTGATGCTTGGCAATGTGGGTGGATTGATTTCCTGCCGGTTGGGCCCTGTCCGGGGCCTCCCCCGGATAGGGCCACAGTGTCACTGGACCCCCCTGTCTCAGGCCCAAGGTCTTACGCTGCTATATTATTGTGCCTGGGGATTAGTGTCAAAATGTTCCCTGTCTTCTGACGTTTTAAACTTAGGAGGACATGAGGTTTTGGCCCACACCTGCGAAGTACCAGGTTTGACTCCTTGCTGTCCCTGTCCAAAGTCCTCCTGGTTGTGTTGCAGATCAAGACGATACCTGACGATTTCAGCTGCCACTCTGCTGACCCCCCTCCCCCCTGTCTGTCCCTGTCCTTGTCCATCTGGTCATGCATCCGATCTGGACTAGTTTTAAATAGACTCTGGGCTCAGCCCACATGCATCGATTAACTATTACAATCTGGACTCTTAATATTTTCACCCCTCACAGCCAGAAGAGGACTGGTCACCCCTCTGAACCTGGTACCTTTCTAGGTTTCATTAATAATTGTGGCCTTTTTAGGGTTTTTCCTGGTCACTGAAGTTCAACACTACTGATGTTTGCTCCTTAGGGTTTAAGGCCAGGTGTTTTGTAAAAGCACTTTGCGACAACTGCTGATGTAAAAAGGGCTTTATAAAATAAATGTTATTGATTTATTGATTGATTGATCACCACCATCATCATAGTGTCATTTTCATCAACACCTTCTGCTACATAACCATCGTCACCATAATAAACATCATCATCTTTACCACTGTCATCATTAATGTATGTGTGTTACCTGCTTGAGCTGTGTGGGTTTGGGTATCTGAGGGGGCGAGTGTGGTTGTGTGTTCATGGCTGTGCCAGTGTGTGTTTTATTATGGTCATCACCATCACCGTGACTCACAGTGGGCATGTATCATTACCTATCTGGGCGGCGTGAGGCCTGCGGAGGGGGTTCTTGGCCCTCATAGCGTCTTTAATCCTCTCAACTTCCTGTTGGTAGCGTCTCCGGTCTTTCATGGCCCCCTCCTTCGCCTCCTTCAGTGCACCCTCCAACGCCCGCACTCTCTCAGCCGTAGACCTAAGACGCTTCTCCAGCTTAGGAAGCTCACAGCGCAGGTCTGCATTGTCACGTACCAACTGAAAAGAGGAGAGAGAGAAGGACAGGGCATTGGTTAAGAGTGATAAAAATAGCCTAAGGCTCAGTAATGCACTACTTTTCTCCAGTGCCAACAAATAACCTAATGGGAATATATACTCTCCAAAATTCATAGCTACCTAAGTTTGTATCTGCATTGTCATGTACCAAGAGAGGGAGAAGAGGAAAGGAAATTAAGTGTAAATGTGGAGTAATTAGTCAGATGATTTATTTACATGAGCCAAAAGCTATGTTTCAGTGGGGTGAGGAAAGCTAGGGTATTGTTATAGATTGCGTAATATAATCTGGATCAATTTTACCCTGCAGTCCTCAATAATATAAGCACAAGGAGAAACCATAATGGATTAACAAGATGCAGTGTTTTCCTCAGGTGTTCAATGCTCTTCATGAGGTTGAGAAGCTAGCTGGCTGTTTTCTGACGAAAATGCACACAGTCATGCATTTAATAATGAGGGGCTTTTCCCCAGGTGCTAAAATGACTTCGAATTTTATATGGTTTTGGAAGTCACCCCAAGTACCTCAAATTTTGTGTGTGTGTGAGAGAGAGAGTGAGAGAAGATAGTGTGCATATTGTGTGTGTGATCCAGTTAAATGAGGACAACCAAAGTCCCTACAAAGATGGTAAAGCATTACAAATTGTCCCGCACAAGGCTTTTTGTAATGCCACCAACTGGGAAAATGCTATTTCTGGCTATGTGGTTAGGTTAAGGGAGAAACATACAATTGGGCATAGCTTTAAAATCTGGGTTACTTTTTGGTTTAAGGATAGGCAATTGGACTGGGTTAAGTTTAAACATACAGGGTTAGGAGTTGGGGGTAGGTAACATGGATTTCCTGTTTCCAGGTTTTCACACAGATAGAAAAAACTACATTTGTGTTTGTGTGTATATGTAACCTCTATAACCAGGATGTGTGTGGACTCCAGTGGAGACTGAAATTGGGTTTGAGGTTGATACTGCTGCAGTGCAGGTACCATCACATGTTTTGTCAATCTGTCTGTTCATGTGTGTGTGTGTGTGTGTGTGTGTGTGTGTGTGTGTGTGTGCACCAATCAGTAATAAAATCTGTTAATGTGACCCCGTTAACCCGGATATGTGTGGACTTCATCAGAGACTGAAATTGGGTTTGAAGATTGATATTGCTGCAGTGCAGATACCATTAAATGTCTGACTGTCTACCTGCCTGTCTATTTGTCTGCCTGTGTGTGTGCCAGTCAGTTTTTAAATCTGCCTAAAGTGTGTGTGTCTGTGTCCATATTGCAGCAGAAGCTTAAAGAACATTTCCTGCTGCTGTGTTTTCCGAAATACATTTATCCAGTTCTGCAGCACTGCCTGATAGATTGAGCTAACTCTGGTTGTACCCAGAGGATTTCAATGACAAACAAGCAAAGCCAGGACAAATATAATTTATGTCCCTTCTACTTTTTGGGCTTTTTTATTCACCTCAGTGTCTCACAGGTAAAATAATTCTAAGTAATTTGTACAGACCAGAAATGGGATTTTTGGTAGAAATTGGATCATGCATGCCCTGTATTCAGAAGGAATATCTAGGCTTCCTTCTTCGGCTGTCCCTGGCTGTACCCATCACCTTTTAGAATGCTTGCAGAATACCAAAGCATTGTGGACATGGATGATAGGTGCGTGTCCAAAAATATGAAGAGCCTGTGACACAACTTCTACTTTCGGATGTTAACAACACAACAACTCATTTTAACTACTCCTCCACATTTACTGGATTTGGTTTATAAGAGTGTTGACATTTTTATCTTTTGTGTAGACCTTGTGTGTCACGTGGTACTTTGAATATCTGCTAGTCAAGGTTAGCTCTTTGTGAGTACAGGCCTCAGAGCACCAGCCTCTATCACACTTTGAACCACTCAACAGCACACCTGTTTGTGAACCTTTGTAAGCTGGTCCAGATTGTTCTCAAGAAAGGAAATCTTCTGCTTCTGGTGGCTCGATCCACCGCTATCATCTGCCTCCATCTCTGAATGCTGTGGAACAATGAGAGTGAGGGAAGGGAAGGTGAGAGGGAAGAGGGAAGAAAGACAGTGAGATAAACATGTCTGCAATTAAAATCAATCTTGGTATTTTGTACTGTTGAATCATGTAGAATGTCTCTTCCTCCTTCAATTGTCCTCTTCCCTCTTTCATTCCCTCTCTTTCTCTTCATCCTTTGATCACTCACTCTTTTGACTCGAGTCGTGAGGTCTTGAACAAAAAGCTTTCGCAGGTTGTGAAGAGTCTGGAGTTCACGAGCCTGTGAAATTGAGAAAGAAAGATAAAGAGACATGGTGTAAGTTTTCTGTTTATATCCGATAGAATTTGTTCTAGTCTGGTTTAATCATATTTTCTTGTAAATGTTTTTGATTGGTGAATGCAATCAAGTTTTCCATGCCAGAAAAGCAATTGAAATATACTGAGAAGCTAATTGTATTTAATTATTATTTTAACAGGCACAGTGGGTATGGAATGTCACTAAACCCTTCCAAAATGTTCACCTTTTGTTGCCTTACAGCCTCAAATAAAAATACATAAATCATTTTTATTTGCACACAATAACCCACAATATGCAAATGAAAAATATTAATTTAAAAAACAGAAAATTTACTACAATTAAAACACTGAAATATGTTAGTTGGATAAGCAAACAACCCCAATTGCAAAATTGATGATGTACAACCAATCACATTCTACAAATAACAGGCTTCCATCTAAATAATTGTAGTGATTTGGATTAGTTCAGAATAAAAGCAGTTGTTCAGTGAATTGCATAGTAGCGTAATTCAAAGCAAAGAATCCACTATGGGCAGAAAGGTACTTTCAAAAGATCTAAAGAGATGAAGTTGTGGATAGGCATAGGTCAGGGCATATACAGTGGGGCAAAGTATTTAGTCAGCCACCACTTGTGCAAGTTCTCCCACTTAAAAAGATGAGAGAGACAAAATGAGAAAAAAAAATCCAGACAATCACATTGTAGGATTTTTTATGACTTTATTGGTAAAGTATTTGGTCACCTACAAACAAGCAAGATTTCTGGCTCTCACAAACCTCTAACTTCTTCTTTAAGAGGCTCCTCTGTCCTCCACTCGTTACCTGTATTAATGGTACCTGTTTGAACTTGTTATCAGTATAAAAGACACCTGTCCACAACCTCAAACAGTCACACCCCAAACTCCAATATGGCCAAGACCAAAGAGCTGTCAAAGGACACCAGAAACAAAATTGTAGACCTACACCAGGCTGGGAAGACTGAATCTACAATAGGTAAGCAGCTTGTTATGAAGAAATCAACTGTGGGAGCAATTATGAGAAAATGGAAGACATACAAAACCACTGATAATCTCCCTCGATCCGGGGCTCCACACAAGATCTCACCCCGTGGGGTCAAAATGATCACAAGAACGGTGAGCAAAAATCCCAGAACCACACAGGGGGACCTAGCGAATGACCTGCAGAGAGATGGGACCAAAGTAACAAAGGCTCCCATCAGTAACACACTACGCCGCCAGGGACTCAAATCCTACAGTGCCAGACGTGTCCCCCTGCTTAAGCCAGTACATGTCCAGGCCCGTCTGAGGTTTGCTAGAGAGCATTTGGATGATCCAGAAGAAGATTGGGAGAATGTCATATGGTCAGATGAAACCAAAATAGAACTTTTTGGTAAAAACTTGTCATGTTTGGAGGAGAAAGAATGCTGAGTTGCATCCAAAGAACACCATACCTACAGTGAAGCATGGGGGTGGAAACATCATGCTTTGGGGCTGTCTTTCTGCAAAGGGACCAGGACGACTGATCTGTGTAAAGGAAAGAATGAATGGGGCCATATATCTTGAGATTTTGAGTGAAAACCTCCTTCCATCAGCAAGGTCATTGAAGATGAAACGTAGCTGGGTCTTTCAGCATGACAATGATCCCAAACACACCGCTCGGGCAACGAAAGAGTGGCTTCGTAAGAAGCGTTTCAAGGTCCTGGAGTGACCTAGCCAGTCACCAGATCTCAACCCCATAAAAAATCTTTGGAAGGAGTTGAAAATCCGTGTTGCCCAGCGACAGCCCCAAAACATCTCTGCTCTAGAGGAGATCTGCATGGAGGAATGGGCCAAAATACCAGCAATAGTGTGTGAAAACCTTGTGAAGACTTACAGAAAACATTTGACCTCTGTCATTGCCAACAAAGTGTATATAACAAAATATTGAGATTAACTTTTGTTATTGACCAAATACTTATTTTCCACCATAATTTATCAATAAATTCATTAAAAATCCTACAATGTGATCTTCTGGATTTTTTTTCACATTATGTCTCTCATAGGTGAAGTGTACCTATGATGAAAATTTCAGACCTCTCATCTTTTTAAGTGGGAGAACTTGCCCGATTGGTGGCTGACTAATTACTTTTTTGCCCCACTGTATATGCATATATGTTTATATGTGTATATATGTGTCAAAAATTATATATATATATATATATATATATATATGTATAATTATTTCAGAGGCTTTTTCTGTCCTTGGAGCACAGTTTAATACGAAGTGGATGCTATTTGACACCAGCCAGACTTTGCAGAGATCAGGTTTTTCCTCCAAACCGGGTAAGGGGAAGACTGGAGAGGGGGCTTTGAATGTGCTTCAGGCCTTAATGGCAAAGACTGGTCAATGTCTACACATGGCCACAATATCACAAGGTCCCCACATATCTGACCTCTGTGGGAGAGAGGTGAAAACCACTCCTCAAAAAAGGCATTATTTAGTCTTGTTTGAACCTTTGCCAAAAAGCACATTGCAGATATCAAATGCAAGTGGCAAAATTTGCAGTGGTCAGATTTGACCAAAATGGAACATCTTGGCCTGAACCAAAATGTATAGTTCTAGCATAAATCCAATACATATTTCAGCCCAAAGAACACCATGCCTACAGTAAAGCACAGAGGTAGCAACATCCTGTTTTGGGGGTGTTTCTCTTCAGCAGGGACTGGAGCACTTGTCAGGATAGAAGAAATAATGGACACTGCAAAATACCGGCAGATTCTTGAAGAGAACATGTAGCCTTCTGCCCGGAAGTTGAAAAAGGGAAGATGGTTCACATTTCAACATGAAAATGATGCAGTGAAAAGCCACCATACAGTGGCGGAAGGACAGATGTACATAGTCCTTGAGTATCCTAGTCAGTGCCATGACCTAAATCACATTTAGAATCTGTGGAATGACTTTAAGTGTGCAGTTCATAAGCAGTCACCATAAATTTTGACTACATTTTACCACTTCTAAATACAAGAATGGGCAAATCACAGCCTTGGTGGGCAAAGTGAGTGGAGATGTATTCAAGGAGACTCATGGCTGTAATTCAGAATGTGGTTTGACATTACCTTGCTGAAATAAGCAAGGCCTACCCTGAAAATAACATGGTCTGGACAGCAGCATATGTTGCTCAAAACCTGTATATATTGTTCAAAATGAATGTTGCTTTCACAGATGCAAGTCACCCATGCCAGGTGCACTAATGCACATCCATACATCACAGATTCTGGCGTTTGAACTGTGTGCTGTAACAGGCCAGATGGTCCCTCCTCTTTAGTCCAGAGAATACAGCATCCATGAGTCCCAAAAATAATTAAATATGTTCATTTGTCAGACCATTGGAAAGTTCTCCCTTTCTCCTCAGTCAATCTTAAACCAGCTCGGGCCCAGAGAAGACAACAGCGTTTCTGGACCTTGTTTATATATGGTTTCTTCTCTCTATGGTAGAGTTTTAACTTGCTTCGTACTGTGTTCACAGACAATGGTTTTCGGAAGCTTTCCATAGCCCATACAGTAATTTCAACTTTTTCAATGCAGTGCCATCTGAGGACCCGAAGATCATGACCTTCCAATATTGGTTTTCGGCCTTGTCCCTTGCACACAGAGATTTCTTCAGATTCTCTGAATCTTTATTGATATTATGTGCCGTAGATGATGAGATCCCCAAACCCTTTGCAATTTACGTTGAGAAACAATATTCTAAGCTGTTGCACTCTTTGCTTACACAGTCTTTCACAGAGTTGTGAAACCCTCCACATCTTTACTTCTGAAAGACTAATACTCTCTGGGATGTTCTTTGTATACTCAATCATGTTTCTGACCTGTTGCCAATTAACCTAATTATTTGTGAGACATTCCACCAAGTGTTTTTTGCATTACACAAATGTCGCTGTCTTTTGTTGCACCTATTCCAGCATTTTGAAACATTTCTCAGTTTCAACATTTGATATGCTGACTTTGTACTATTTTATATTGAATATATAGTAGAATATAGGGCATTGTTTTTCGTTACGTTTCACACAGAGTACCAACTTTTTGGACAAAATGCCCGTGAGGTAAGATTTTTTAAAGACCTCTCTCATTTTTGGGGAGGGCACAGAGATGTGGATTGGAAGTGAACAACAGTACATTGCTGACCGCCATAAGAGGATGGGCACTGTCTGACAGACAAATAAATCCACATGTTATAAAATATTTAAATTAAATGTTTTCTTCTTAAATATTGTTTTACTGAAAGTCATGTTGACTGTTTTGATTATAATTATTTAAATGATGCAATATTGTACACTTCAAAAGTTTGCTTTAATATAGTGTATATTGTTACACCATGTAAATAAAGCTATTTGAATTTAATTCATAACATTTATTGAGAATTGTATTGAATGTAGAGAGAAAGGGAAAGAGAATAAGGGAAAAGAGATACTCACGACAGTCTCCTCAAGTCCTTTAAGGTCCTGTTTAGACTGCTCGTGGCGCTCATGAAGAAATCTGTCAAAACAAGGAAATAAATCACATTCAGAAACACAGAACATCAATAATGTACATATTGGGGGCTCGCAGGTGCCGATGTTCACTAGTGCCAAGCTTTCTAGGTCTGACCTATCTATGGCTGCCCTAATGGCTGATGTGTGGCTGTAAGTGCCATGACTGGTGATGCCCAATACCCATAAAGGGGGAGGCATTGTCAGCAGGGATTTTTTAGTTTTGATGAGCTCTATTGCTGCCCTCTGGCGAGGTTTGGCTTATTTAAAAGCTGACTGGTTGCCAGTAGAGTGAGCATGTCCTCAAACGTGCTGATCTGACCAAATTCCTGGTTGGACTCAAAGTCTAGGGAAAGGCAGAATTGCTTGGAGCAGATGCCTTGGGGTAGACTGCTTAGCAAGTTGGATTGCCTATTTTATTCTTCTTCTGTTCTTGCGGATGTCTGTGAAGTAAGCCTGAGCAGTCCTGTTTTGTGTGTGTGGCTGCTACCACACAATCTTTTTACAATATATTTAGCCCGTAGCATAGATCAGTGCGTGTGTGTGTGTGTGTGTGTTTCCATTTGTGTGTGACCGTGAGCCTGTTCAATCAGCCATAGAGAGAGACAGAAAAAGAGAACATGTGTTTGAGTGTTTGTTTGTGTGGGCAAGCGCTGAGTGACCCACAGCCTGTTCAGCCAGGCTTGTATTAATTGTTGAGCTCAAAGGTGAAGAAAAATGCATTTCAGTCCAACTTTTGTCATTTGAAATCTTCACAGCTAAAAGGAGTGACTAAACTGACCCTGTAGTTTTAGCAAATGCCAATTATATGAATGGTTCAAGGGGTGCTTTATTTTCCAATTATCTAAGGCATATGTGAGCCTGGCAAAAATCTAAACGTAACTATTTTTTAAACATAATCCCTTCCAGATTTTCTTGACTCCTTTGACATTGTGTGAATGTTTCTGAGTGTATGTGAGAGCTTTGATGTGTGACTGCGCTAGCGGCTCACGTCAGCTCCTCCAGTTGTAGGGTCTTGTGGTGCTCCTGGCTCCTCAGGTGGTCAAAGTCGCTTCTCAGCTGCTCCAGCTCCAGATGG
>JACXGJ010003323.1:11802-44302 GCA_016801105.1 Esox niger
GAGAGGGGGGTGCAGAGAGAGAGTGAGTTGGAGATAGCGAGGGGTTATGGGAGGGAAGAGAGGGGAGAGGGGAGAGGGGAGAGGGGAGACAGAAGACAGGAGAGGGGAGAGGGGAGAGGGGAGAGAGGAGACATAAGACAGGAGAGGGGAGAGAGGAGACAGAAGACAGGTGAGAGGGCAGAATGAGCCACAGAGCAGATCCTGTGAAAAATCGACTGATGTTAAAAGGGTTGTTAACTTTACCACGTTAAATACATTTAGCTCCCATTTTACAGTCCTAATAAAAATGTATTGAAGTTATATCTAAAATCTATATAACTAAGAAATAATGTGAGGAGCTTTTATAAGGCATTTCTTAATACAAGTAGTTCCACCAATTTCCATGTTTTAAGATGAATGCACTAATTGTAAGTCTCACTGGATAAGAGCGTCTGCTAAAAGATATTAAATGTAAATGTAGAGAGAGAGAGGGGCAGAAGGGCAGAGATGTGTTTGGAGTGAGGGCAAGGTCGGAACTAGCTTTTGTGAGCCACATGCTAATATGTAGATACACAGATGGGAGGTGGCGGTTATAGAATGACAATATAAGAGGAGGAGTGGAGTGAGGAGAGACATAGTGAGCGCTGTGCTAAAGCCTGACAGAGCATGACAAGCCGTGGGAGGTACAAGAACAGGAAAAGGGGGAACAAATACGTAGATAGGTGTCGACTCAGAGGTCGTCACACAGAGTAATTTGGTTGCCGTCCACGTTAAGACGTAACAGTTTGGAGACAAAGTGAGAGAGGGGAAGGAGGGAAGGAGCCACTGACTCGGTCAAGTCGTCAATGATCTTCTGTTTCTCGTTGATCTCGTCTCGAAGGCGTCCCAGGTGCTTGTGGTGTGTCTCTCGATGAGACTCCATCTGCTGCTCCAGAACTCTCTGAGACACACAGAGACACACAGTTAACACACACAGGGAAGAGCTCATGCAGGCAGACACACAGTTAACACACACAGGGAGGAACTCATGCAGGCAGACACACAGTAAACACACACAGGGAGGAACTCATGCAGGCAGACACACAGTTAACACACACAGGGAGGAACTCATGCAGGCAGACACACAGTTAACACACACAGGGAGGAACTCATGCAGGCAGACACACAGTTAACACACACAGGGAGGAACTCATGCAGGCAGACACACAGTTAACACACACAGGGAGGAACTCATGCAGGCAGACACACACAACACAGGCATAAAGAGACAGACATGCACCAGTGCAGGAGGACACACACATACAACACACACACAGTGCAATATCACTGTTTGATTCATGCTAATTGCGTCCCACACAGTCCATTACCATGGTTACCCTGACATCAGCTGCCTCCTTGATATCCATTGGGTTCTCTCCCTTGGTGATGACTAGCATGCTTTCTGAAACACACAGAGGCACACCCATAGATACGCATACATTTGCTTTTCTCATCAAACAGACTTCACTGCCATTTCAATGGCCATTTCAGCTTTCCTGATCTTGGCTTCACTGGCGGTATGAGTCATTGAGTTTGGCCAGTGTCATAAAGATGCTGTATATAAACTTCACTATCCTATTGTTGCAAGACTTTTACTGCACAGCATAAATGCAAAATTGTAGTATCTTCAATTGCTAAAAAAAACTTTTAAAGTGATTTTAAAAAGTCAGGCTTTGCCTGCCATGATGAATAATCTATAAACTGCATAAAAAATAAAAGTCCCATTCATTCTAATCTGTATAACTATTCACATTCTTCTTGTTGCAGTATTATTCGCATCAGATAACAAACTTTATTAAATTAAGATAAGAATTAAGCATCCACATACACACACACACACACACACACACACACACACACACACACACACACACACACACACACACTCACAAACACACGCACACAGTGCCCTCAGTAAGTATTGGGATAGTGAAAAATGTCTTCTTCTTTCAACTTTACACTCCAGATTTTGGATTTGAAATAAAAAATTACTTCATAATGTAAAAATAGTTACTGTTTATTTCAGGGTATTTGTACAGAAATTACAAAACTATACATATTCCCCCTATGAACTACAGTGCCTGAACTGTAAGGTAAAAACATAAATTATGTGATAAAGGTTTGTAGTTAAGTATTCAAAACTTGTTGATTTGGGTCAGGAGTTTTACCTTGTGCCTGGAGTTTAGCCAGCTCTTCACTCAGAGAGTCGTAGCTATCCTCCAGCTGTCTCTTCTTCAGCTCCACGTTCTGCATGTACTCTGTCAGGGAGCGGATCTTTGCCTCGTGCTGTACACACACCAAAAACAGTTAATGATTGGGATAACTCAACACTAGCACAAATGTTAAGATCACTAAGAGTCAAACACAAAACCAAACCAGATGATAAGATTCCAAAAAGAGTAAAAAGAGGCACAACCAACTTAAATTTAGCATTCCCCTTCAAATGACTAGGCTCTTTAAATAAGTGTTCACTCCAAATAAATCTACAGTGCCTTGCAAAAGTATTCACCCCCTTGTCTTTGTACCTATTTTGTTGCATTACAGCCTTCAGTTCAATGTTTTTTTAATCTGAATTGTATGTGATGGATCAAAACACAATAGTCTAAGTTGGAGAAGTGAAAAGAGAATTTTTTTTTTTTTTAAATATAAAACTGAAAATTGGCATGTGCATATGTATTCACCCCCTTTGTTATGAAGCCCATAAAAACATCTGGTGCAACCAATTACCTTCAGAAGTCACATAATTAGTGAAATGATGTCCACCTGTGTGCAATCTAAGTGTCACATGATCTGTCAGTACACATACACACCTTTTTGGAAAGGCCACAGAGGCTGCAACACCTTAGCAAGAGGCACCACTAATCAAACACTGCCATGAAGACCAAGGAACTCTCCAAACAAGTAAGGGACAATGTTAATGAGAAGTACAAGTCAGGGTTAGGCTATAAAAACATATCAAAATCTTTGATGATCCCCAGGAGCACCATCAAATATATCATAACCAAATGGAAAGAACATGGCATACAGCAAACCACCCAAGAGACGGCCGCCCACCAAAACTCACATACCGGGTATGGAGGGCATTAATCAGAGAGGCAGCACAGAGACCGAAGGTAACCCTGGAGGAGCTGCAGAGTTCCACAGCAGAGACTGGAGTATCTGTACATAGGACAACAATAAGCCGTACGCTCCATAGAGTTGGGCTTTATGGCAGAGTGACCAGAAGAAAGCCATTACTTTTACCAAAAAACTAAATGGCACGTTTTGAGTTTGCAAAAAGGCATGTGGGAGACTCCCAAAATGTATGGAGGAAGGTGCTCTGGTCTGATGAGACTAAAATTGAACTTTTTTTATTGAAATAAAAAAACATCTTCAAAGTTGTGGGCATGTTCTGTAAATTTAATGATGCAAATCCTTAAACAATCCATGTAACTTCCAGGTTGTGAGGTCACAAACACGAAAAATGCCAAGGGGGTGAACACTTTTGCAAGGCACTGTACTTCTACTTCCTTCAGCTACCCATTCTATCTGGTCAAAGACATTATGAGTATCCATCCATTGTCACTGACCTGTGAAATGAGAAGCTGGCAGGATGACAGCTCTCTTCCTGTCTCTTCCATCTTTCTATGACACTCCATCTGAAGGTTCTCCAACTGACGGCAGCGTTTCACCATGGACTTGACCTCCGACTTGATCTTACTGATGTAGAGACGGGCCACGGTGAACTCCTCCTCAATTGCGCCCGTTATTTCCATTGGCTGGAGGGAGGGAGATACCTCTATGATTACGCTATCGTTTAGTCAAAAATAAACATTTAAAGGAAAGGGGAAGTGAAAACAAATGTTGAGAGTCAGTAAGGCAGCATTGCAAGAGAAGAAAAGAGAGCTGCAGTGGAGTTCAAACACTTCTGAAGTGGAGGGACGGAGTTCAAAACACTCCTGACGAGGAGGGGTGGAGTTTAAAACACTCCTGACGAGGAGGGGTGGAGTTCAAAACACTCCAATAAAATGTTTGTCACTTAGCATATGCAATATTCACTCAAATGAAATAATATTTTGATCATCATTATGTTGATATTACTGTTTATTGACAGAAAATGAGAGAGACACTACATTCATCCTAAGAAAGCTATGTAGGACAACAACATAATCTAGTCATAATATGTCAATTTTTCTTCAGTAATTAAGCTTTTACCAAAGTCTCTGCTAGTAGGTGGGAAACAGTCAAGTTCAAGTGTTCATTTACTTCTGCAATTCAGAACAACAGCAAATTCAACTCCCAATATGAAGGGTGACTGAGAAAATAAACACATCAATTAGAATAGATATTTGATGGATGTTTTTCTTGTAGTCACTGAAAATTCTTTCCTCTGGCATATGGTCATGGAGACGTGGCTTTGACACACAGTGTTCTAAGAGTGATCATCAGTGAGTGTCTTGATAAATATTTGATCAGAGTGCTACATTAGTCTCCCCCTTCTGAAGAGCAAAGAACTTTGCAGTAATCTTGGACTACATGTTGTTCTCTGCAGACATCAGGGCTGTCACTCACACTTGCAGGTTCATGATTTGCTAAATTAGTAGGGTACAACCTAAACTCTCACAGGAAGAGGGCCGGTATTAATCCAGGCAAATATTATTCACATCTGGACTGCTGCAACTCGCTGTTGGTAGGGCTCTTTTCTAGTGCCACCAAACCCTTGCAATTTATCCAGAATGCAACTTATTCCCAAGATCCACTGAGTCAACCCTCTCCTCTGCACACTCCGCTGGCTTTCAAAACACTAAAAAATACATACAGAGAAATCGCAAGTCCCTTTCAGAACCGAGCCATGTGTTACAATAATGAAAACATACAAAATGTAAATATGAAATACACACGCTTAACAAAGATCACAATAAACAATAAAGCAGTTGTTTGACAGACATTTGGTCCGGCCCGCCTCCTTGGCTGTGGCAGTGCCAACTGGTTGGCTGCGCTCCTCCTTGCCGGTGTACCAACCACTGACGTGGGGACGGTGGCAGCAACTCCCGTTCCCAGCACCGGTGTCTTGTTGTGTTGATTACCAGCTTTAAGTTGCCCTGTTTTCTATTCTCCCCTCGTGGGTTATTGTGCATTGTGTTGTGTTTGGCCATATAGTGTGCGTCATAGAGGTTCTGTCCTTCACCCAAACATTTTATATGTCTTATGCCTTCATTAATAGTAAAATAATTTGCCATTATTTTTGCTTTGGCTTGACTTCTGGAATAGCAGAAATGCAGTCAAGCTTGCATAGGTAAAGATCTTGTAAGGAAGCTTGTTCACAAAAAGTCTTGACATGTCTTTTAGTGAATACGCAAGTTTTTGGCCAGCTGAATTTGGTCATCTCTGATGCATACGATAGGGCAGTGGTTGCTGTTGACTTTGTAGACTGCTTTAGGTTTGCTTTAGATTTAGCTGAACACAGAATGCTTTCATACAATCTGAATCCTGTGTTTCTCAGCCCAAAAAAATTTATAGAAAACACAGCATGTTGGTTAGCTAGGCATACATTGTTTAGACAATACAAAACAACAATTGTACCACTACAGGGAGTGGTACAATTTCCAACCATGCAGCTGACTTCTGGCCCTTCTCAATGTTGGACAGCAAGAGCCTAAAGTTTATGACACCTGGACTGGATCAAAGTCCTGGAGAACCTACTTTTCAGAGGCTGAAATCTTTCACAGGGTCTCCAAGGAGGGGAAATTGGCACACCGACCATCAAGTAAGAAACTCTTGATAAACGTTATCGTTGTCTAGCCACAGGTGTGGAACAGGTTTATTCTAGTCCTATCCAACGGAACCTTCAAATATGTTTTTTGCTATGGTTAGTTAACTAGTAGTAATCTGCCAGAGAACAGGAATGTCCTAAATTGCTCGAAACATTGCAAAGGTCACAAATGAAAGAAAACCAAATAACTTGGTAACTATTTTCCAGGGACAGTTAAAAAACAGCAGTGTTGACCCAAACTGAAGCATAACTGTGTCATGGGATCAAAATCCATCAGTACTAAAAGAACAAATTAAAATGAAATTAAAAAACATAAGTTGAGAAGGTATTAAAATAAAAACTATTTAAACAACAAACAAAATTCTAATTAAAAACTGTAGAAATAGAAATTATTAAGAGATTAAAATAGGAATGAAGCTGGTTGCATAAAGTCTCTTCTCATGGAAGTCGCAAAACAGACAGAATTATTTGTGCTAAATTACATTACAAGATGAATATTAACAAAAACCCTGTCATTTGAGGACACAATAGAACCATGGAACGACACGTTGTAGTCAGAGGTTTGCCAAGCTTGGTTTAATCAGTCATTTTCTTAAGGCTGCCTTGATGATTTAGTTGGAAACCTCTGCTTTATAAAATGTACTTTGCTTCAAGAAAATATCAAAATTGCCAATAAAGGTTATCCCAATGCATTTGCTGTAATTCTGTAACCAATTTTGAAATGCTAGGAGCCTGTTGAATGCCACAACCGAGAGAGGGTAGACAACAAGAAACAATAAATATAATATATCTTTATTCTAGCTAGCAGTGACTTAATCTGCTCCTTAAAATCATGCCTGAACTGCTCCCTGCTCCCCTTCATAATGTAGTTTGATCCCACATGAACAACAATAAAATCAATTTGTGTGTGTTTGTGTGCAAAATGTTTTGAAGCATTGCAGTAATTTCATTTACAGAAGCTATGGGACAACACAAAGTTTTAGCTCTGGGGACAACAATGATTTTAACAATGGATTCATAATAATTAAGATAGTAATGGCCAGCGTTGTAGTAAAGAAAAAAACTTCTTCACACCTCTTGTCAGGGGTTGAGCGAGGCAACTGTTAGCAAGTGTGAAGGACCTGATACACCCACCGTGGCCACACGCTGCTGCCATTAGTTTCCAAAGAATATGTAGCATCTACAAGTGATCTGTGCAGTGGGAGGCTGAGCTGCACGATTCAGGCTTTGGAAGCAGAAGACTATTAAGACAACGTCATGGCCATAACCAATCACTGGTGTGTCATGTTTTGCTGGAATCTCTTCCCTGTAGGACAACCACATTTAAACCCAAATCACCCTCTACCATTTCCAAGCAGACGAATATTCGATCTGAATCAACATGTAGTTTCCCCTTCAGAGCAATATTAACAGTTGAAAAAAGAACAAGGGCAGCGGCCATGGCTTGTTTGGGATTCACAAGAGTTATTAACAGATGTGCTTAATGTTTCCCACATTATATTTCAGCAAAGATCAAATGGCAAGGGTGGTGCATTTGGAAACTATAAGGAATTGTCACTGTTACCAAGAGACTGTGTGAAACATTCCTGACTTTAATGCGCAAATGTTACATTTCACCTTGGTTCATTTTCACATCTGACTTTACAATGTTGTTCTCTCAGCTATCTTTATCCACACTGTCCTTTCATAGCAGTCATACAATTATATTAACTCTGTCATACCATGAATGTCAAAATATATTTCAGAGAATAATTATATGACATGACCCTTTTACATACACACAACCTGCAAAAAAGAAGCACTGTGTAACAGATTCTTGAACCCTCCACCTTTGGACCTAAAGTCAGATGCACTACTCATTATGTCACCTGGAGGGATATTCTGGTCGTGTAATTATTTCTATGCACATTTTCCAACTCCCAACCATATAAACTTGATTGCTTATTGGATTGAATCATCTTCAGACAATGCTCCATCACATGCATCCAAGTACTCTACTGCTTGGCTAGCCAGCCAGAAAGATGCCTGAATAATAACCTAGCCCCATCCTCTCCTGATTTAAATTATATTGAGAATTCGTGAGCCCTTCTCAAAGGTGAGATTTACAGTTAGGTAAGACAATACACCTCTTTTTACAGCCTTTGGGAGGCTGTGGTTTCTGTTTCAGCTAAAGTTGATTGTGAACAGATCAAGAAACTGACAGACTCCATGGACAGAAGGCTCATGGCAGTTATTGAAAAGAAGGGTGGTTATATTGGTCGCTGAATATTTAAGAAAGAACAAAAAATGTAATTCATTGCCCTTTTGTGTCACTTATTAGTCACATTCTAAAACTTGAGAATAAACATGTGAGTTGGGAGAAATTATTTTTTTAATTTGTTGCCTAATAATTCTATGCTCTTATGTATTCCCCTGAGAAAGATCAAAACTAATTTGACTGTGAAAATCCACCAGAAATAGTCGCAATATAACTGTAAACTGTTTTAATTTAGGCTTACTACGTTAATGATCAGTCTGATATCATTGCTATTTAAATAAAAGTCTCAATAATCAAAGATTAATAACAGCAGTGGTGTCAGATGTGATCCTTTTATGGTAAAATTAAAGTAAAGCACTGACCAGTTTGATGTCCTTGTTGCCTACTATGGCACTGAACTCAGAAAGGTCCCTCATCAGGCCGTTGAGAACCTCAGCGATGCGTTTCCTCTGATGACCGCTCACCTCCTGGAGACGAGACAGCTCTGCCTCGATACGCATCAGTTGAGCCTAGAGAGGAGAAGACAAGCAGGAGAAGTAGAAAAATTAGAAGAAAAAAGGAGTAGAAGTAGGAGGCGATACTGTGAGCAATCTGTGGGTTAAATGCTGTGAAACTGACTTTAATGTGCTGCTGATAATAGTTGAGCTTCCTCGACAGTTAGCCAAAAGGTACCAACTGGTTAGCCCCATCGGTGCCATTTCAAGTTGGCTGCCGAGTGAGCGATGGTACAGATGGATGTATAGATGGATGAAGTTATGTGGATTTATGGATGGATGAAATTATCTGTGATTTTTCCCTCCCCTGACATACCATTTTCTTGGCCAACTCCTCAGCCAGAAGTTTGTTCTGAAGAGTCTTATCCTCCACTTCCTGACTTTTCTGGTCATAGTTAACAGCCAGTTCCTCCAATGCCTGTAGAACCTCTTTTACCTAAAGACAACAATGGAAATAAGTCAATGTTATTCTAGATTAGTTGTCCCCCACAACGATGAAATCCAGCAGGGATCTATTGATCTGTCTCCCTCCCTGCATGAGTGCATGCGCCTAACGCGTTCCCTAGGACACCACTGGCCTGATATTGATTAAACTTGAGTGAATGGTCGATGTGAATGCGACTTGCCATAGAGATCCTGCATTTAAAAAGTTACACTAGTTTTTAACCTGATGGTGGCATTATAACAAGCACTTTTACAAATGTATGCCATTGAATTGGGAACTGATTGTAGATTTGTCTACTTACAAGGAGCACATTTGCCTAAAGGACCCATAACATCAACCATAATGGATTTTCCTCCATTTTTAAATCGGTGAATAATCTTAAAGAAACAGTTCACCCAAATTTCAAAGCTGTAAATTGTTGCACATAACCTGCAAGCAATCTATGGACAGGGAATAACAAGAATACATGCTTTGCTTTGGATTACCTGCTGGCATCAATTTCCACATACCTATATTAACATTTTATAGAGTTTATTTTAATATTACAGCCATACAAACATTTCTGTCAGTTTTAATCGTATGTGGGATTTGTGAAACAAATCCACTTAATCTAATGGAAAAATAGTAAGCATTGTTCACATTATCATAGTTAAATGATTTGTTGAGCCTCATGGTCTTTGGAATGTTCAGTGATATGAAACTTCACAAGGTTGAAGAAACTTCGGTGAATGTTGTATAATTCATAGTTAAATCTTTTCAAAATTACACAGATTAGCACATTTGTTCTATATATTGACTGAATATGTATTCAAATATCATACTAACTAAATGAGACCAACAAACCTCGGCCTTGGCAACATTGCTCTCCAACTGTAGCCTTCCCAACTCTGATGAAACCTTGTCACTATCCCCACGAGAGGAAGCCAGGAGCTGGGAAAAATGCAAAACCGAACAACCATCACTCACTCATGCATCTCAACATTTGGCTTTCCCTTCTGTTCTGCACTCAGCCAGTTCCCAGGCTGAATAATAAGTAGAAGTGGAAGATGTATTATCTAAAGTGTGTCAATGAACCTGCCCTTCTCCAAATGAAATCAAATAATGTGGTTTAGTGCATGACAAAAGATGTCCCCCAAAGATGCTTTACCTCTTCCTGGTCCAGCATCTGCTCCTTCAGCTTCTCTACCAACTGGCTCTGTTGGTTGATCTCGTCGTCCTGTTGAGATATGTCCATTGTTTTCATCATAAATACTCAAATATCAACCTTTTATGGTATCAGAACCTTTCTCCTTACCCTTCCTACAGTTTTGCTTGAATTTGTTTACAGATCTGAAATGCTTAAATGTGGCACATACATCTTTCCGCCATAACATAATGACCAACTGCCTAATATTGTGTTGGCCCCCATTTGCTGCCAAATCAACCCTGACCGGTCAAGGCATTGACTCCACTAGACCTCTGAAGGCGTGCTGTAGTATCTGGCACCAAGACGTTAGCAGCAGATCTTTCAAGTCATTTAAGTTGCGAGGTGGGGCCTGTTTGTCCAGCACATCCCACAGACGCTCGATTGGATTGAGATCTTGAAAATTTGGAGTCAACACCTTGAACTCGTTGTGTTCTGCTTTGTGGCAGGGGGCATTATCCTGCTGAAAGAGGCCAATTCCCTCAGGGAATACCATTGCTATTGTTCAGATAGGTGGTACGTGTCAAAGTAACTTCCACATGAATGGCAAGCCCCAAGGTTTCCTAGCAGAACATGGTCAGCATGGGCACCCTGACTGGTCTGTGGCTGTGCAGACCCATACGCAACAAACTGCAATGCACTGTGTGTTCTGACACCTTTCTATCAGTACCAGCAATAACTTTTTCAGCAATGTGAGCTACAGGAGCTCGTCTGTTGGATTTGGACCACATGGGCCAGCCTTTGCTCCCCATGTGCATCAATGAGCCTTGGTCGCCCACAACCCTGTCGCCGGTTCACCGATTTTCTTTCCTTGGCCCACTTTGATAGGTACTGACAACTGCAGACTGGGAACACCCCACATGGGGAGCAGTTTTGTAGAGATCTGACCCAGTCGTCTAGCCATCACAATTTCGCCCTTGTTAAAATCGCTCAAATCCTTACACTTGCCCAATTTTCCTGCTTCTAACACATCAACTTTGAGGACAGAATGTTCACTTGCTGCCTAATATATCCCACCCTCTGACAGGTGCCATGGTAATGAGAGTGTCAGTGTTATTCACTTCACCTGTCAGTAGTCATAATGTTATGGCTGATAAGTGTATTGTGTCAGAGACATGTGGCATGCCATGCCTGTGTGTGTCTGGGTCGTTTGGTTTTCCCACATAGCTATCTTATGTACTAATTGTAAGTCCATCTGAATAAGAGCACCTGCTAAATTACTACATTTGAAATCTATAATTGTGAAATATACCAGTTTGATGTCCTTGTTGTTAAATTAAAGTAGACGTGTCATTTGGGCACGTCTGTATGTTTGTGTGTTAAGCGCTGACCTTGTCATCCAGCTGCTTGTAAAGCTTCCGTATTTCCTCCTCGTATTTCTGTCTCTCCTCCTCTGAGATCCTGATTACTATAGAGGAGGAGCTGTCTTCTCTGGGGAGACGATTCAAACTAGAGGAAGTGCTGTCTTCTCTGGGGAGACGGGCTAGGCTATCTTCTCTGGGCAGAATAGACAGGACAGGAACCTCATCCATTACAGGAACCTCCTCACCTGGAGAGGGACAGTGGGTCATGGGATTTGGACTGGGGGTTAGGGTGACCAGTGTGTACCCATACTGTACAGTGTATACATATTTTAATAACATGTGGGGGACTGAAAAACCCCGCAACCATAGTAAAGCATGGGAAAATAAATCATTTTTATGTTTTTTATATTATTATTATTTTCAGCCATTATGTTTTAGGCAGAAGGTTACAATAAGATTTTGTGGATAGCGGTTATGTTTGTGTGGGTATGTTGTGTCCCTGTCTTGATGTAACTTTGAAGCAGCAGACCAAGTTTCAACAATAAGAAAACCGTGAATATCTTTAGTATAGCACATTTTAATCATTCTTTTGTGTGGTTCTGGTAGGTGTGTCAATGACTGTGTATAGAATACAATGTGCTGTAACTGTTTGTGTTCTATTCAGGAACTGGTGTATTCAGCCACATGCATCTGTTTAGTAGATAACGATACAGGCCTTCTTTGTGGATTACTAAAATATAATGAATATAACACAAAAGCTCAAAGAAATTTGCCTTCAGATTACGGTGGGGGAATACACTAATCTTCGAGACAGGGAGCTAGAGTCTGTGTGAATCTTCCTGCCTGTATGTACAGTATGTTCCCAATTGTGTATGTGTGTGTGTGTGTGTGTTCGTGCACGTGACCAAACTTGCCTGTTTTAAGGGTATCCTCACCGTTCCTCCATCGGTTCAGTTCAGCCTCCAGTCTTTGGACCGTCTCTTTCAACAACCGGTTCTTCTCTTTCTCCTTCTCGTACTTCTTCTTCCACTGCTCTGCCGTCAGCTCCAGGTTGACAGACGCCGTGTTCCTGATGGTCTTTGCTCTGAGGTGTCAGAGAATGAGACAGGACAGGCTTTAGAATCTGGACATCTAATATGTTGTGTAATTGTGCAGCCTACAGCAGTCCAGACCTCTAAGCCGTTGCCATAGGGGCTCATGCAGTGCTGCATTGTGGGTTTATATCCAGCCTGCTGCTGTTTCAACAGAAACACTCGTCGCTATCTTTTCCTACTGTCTTCATCCAAAAAAACAAAATACCCGATCAATTAATCTTTAGGCACATATTCTGCAGTGTTTAGAGTCTATATATAACTGCTGTAGAATCCATCTAGCGCAATGCAGTGTTCTACACAATCCAAATATCCTACAGGTCGGTGGTTTGGGGTGTTGTTAGTCTACGACCTGCAAACACTAGACTAAAAAGTGGGATGCAGGCAAAGAAATGTGTTACTGCCGTCAAATCCATGAACTTTGCAATTAGGTTGGCGGTTGCACTGTACATTCAATACCAATTAGGGCCTGTCTGTGTGTGCATCTTTTCATGGACATTCACTTGTGTGTGTGTGTGTGTGTGTGTGTGTGGGGGGGGGGGTTGTGGGTGTGTTACCTTTGTCCAAACATCAGTGTAGACTTGGTCTCCTGGTCATTGTAGCTGGATGGCGAGCAGCAGATGAACATGGTGGTCCTGCAGTTGCCCCCGAGGGAGTCCTGCAGGATGCGAGTCATCTTACTGTCCCGGTATGGCACGTGGGTCTTCTACGGGGGGTAGGGTGGACGGGGGGTGGTCGAGGGAGTAGAGGGGGAGAGAGCACAGAAAATCCATGAACCACTGAACCGCTGGTCAGTATTCCACGCAGTTCCTAGTGTTAATTCAATGTTTTTATATGTATTCATGGAAATAATTATAATATCAAATAAATTCCTTTACATCGATCAGTGAGACCAATTTGATTTGAAGAGAGTACACTTACTGTTCCCTCAGCCAGAGCAGAGATAACATTCCCTAGAGAGGAGAGGGACTTGTTGATGTTCTTAGCTTCATCCAAGACCGCCCCCTCCGCTCCTGTTTTGCTCACCTGAAGGACATTACAAAACAGATACAGTCCAGGAGGTAAGCACAGAAAATGCTTACATACTGCCCAGGCCCTTTATGGAATCAACAGCTGTATACAGCCAGTTATGGATAACTGAACAATTAATGTCATCTTAAAGAGTGAAAACCAGACATGTTTAGGACCTCCAGTGCTACTGTTTAAACCCCAGCTGAAGGCCTACTGTAGTCCCTTTATATGTTGGGCTGCATTTATATACTGTTAATGTACCATGCGCAGACCCCAAAGGTCTACAATGCCTTTGGGACACATTAAACCCAATTTATTCCAACACTAGTCTCTATTACCACACTGACTAGGTCTGAGCAAATCACATGGGGATATCCATGTAGAAATCAATGTGAAGGCTTTGTGTCTGGGCATATCGCCCAGACTGCCTCTTGAGACGCATATTTGACAATTGCACAGCCCTGTACCTTGAGGCATTGGTTTGTGTTAAACCCAGTTCATTACCACAAATAGATTTCCAGCAGGGTCCTAACATGGCGCAGATTCACCAACGAACAACTGCAAAAGGCAGAGGCCCTGGTCGATACGACCCTAACAAACAAACTGGGGATGAAAACACTGTAGAGAATCTAGCATTTTCTGCAGTGACAAGCAGCCCTTACAGCAGGCCCAATTCAAATAGATGTAAACTTCCTGCAGCCATTTTTAACATGAAATATGAGTTGTACTGCGGCGTCTGTGGCAGAGATTCATTTGAGGATTAGATAACGAAACAGCCGGATGAAAGAGGGAAGTGAAAGTATTTTGGGGCATTAGACATAGTTCATTAGTTACTCCTGACTAGGTCTTCACCAGAGATACAATTAATTCACTGTGAGATGGTTTCCAGATAAACATTAAGCCTAGTCTTAGACTTCAAATCTCGCCCAATTGAAATTCCTCATTAAAATTGTTTTTTTACTAGACTATTCTGTGTAAGACCCCCTTTGGGTTTCTGAAAACCTCTTAAGATGAAAGAGATCCCTTGAAAAACCACTCTTTTTCAAGAAAACCCATGTTATGGTTTAAACAGGACTCATTCTGTTACAGAGGGGGCTCAGTCCAGACTTCCTTCAGTACCCTTCACCACTATTAAAGGCTCCTCAAAGAACAATATATGAATCCTTGACTTGCATCTGTTCCTTGAGGTTCTTTCCCAACTAAATATATGTTCAGGATTAATGTTTTTCCAGGAAATTGTCTCTAAACATCTGGCTTTATACCTATTCTAATCCTATTGAGACAAAATAATTATGCTTGGTTACCCTATAAATTGACCGTAACCTCCTCACCTTCTCACTCCCAGCCAGGTCAACCAGGTACAGCTTCCCACACAGCTTCTGCTCTGTCTCAACATGCTCCTGCTTGATGTTGATCAGGAAGATGCTGTGACTCCTAGAGCTGTGCTCATTCATATCTGAAGAGGGAAAGAGAGGACAAGAGATAAACTACAGAGAAATGTGTGTGCTCATCTGCAAGAATTATGTTATTCCCCATACTTGTTTTATTATTCCATACCTTCCCTGTTAATCCAGTGTATGAATGACATATTGATATGGGGTGGACCATTAACATGTGAATTGGAATTTTGGGCAGTAAAAGACATACCAACTAATAATCTGTCAGGTAGAATTAACCAGAAAAGGAATCAGATAAGTCTAGTTCAGCCAGCCTGCGATAAGAAAGGATGAATGTTGTTGTCCCTGGCTGGTTTTGAATAATACCACAAGAACACAGAACAGAAGTGCACTTTAGTACACACTTTAGATTAATGTAGATGGTCGTCCATACAAAAACTGTTGAATAGCTAACCACTACCCTATGTGAACATATTTCACGGATGGTGGTGAAGTACATATGGTTTTGTATGTAATACACTAGTATGCCAGTATCGGGACAGTTTGGGTCATACCACCTCATCAGAAAATTGCATCTTGACATTAGATTTTGTCACACAGTAACATCACGGCAAGTTTCAATATTTAGCTAGACACCATAAATCACAGTGATAAACTGACTAACATATCCTTTTAAGTTTACTTCCACCAAAACATCTATTACCTGCATGGCTTTTATTAGCCAGTAATTGGCCTATTAGTATATACTAGTATCTACTTATCACTTGGAATAATCATAAGAATTTAGCAATTGCTAGCGAGATTGAAGATTAACTTTTCACTGTGAAAGCTATTTCGTTTCTTGGCACAACATTTTTTATTCGTGAATGACATTGATACAATAACTATTAATATAATAGGGAAATGTTTTTGTCTATTCTGAACAAATCCTAATGCGCAATTTTTGTCTGCGACGAGACTCAAACATCGGTTACTTGCGTGAAATGCCTTGTCTCTAAACACTACGCTAGTTAACAACAAGTATTCACTTACTCACTCACTAAGAGACATTGGCTCTTCCTGGCCAGCTCGGCATACGTGGGCCGGCAAAACCACCTTTGTGCTTATTATTACTACCATACAATATAACTAAATATTTGCTTGAATACTTTTTTTTACTGTTACTTTGATTTTCCTTCTTGCCTCTGTCACTTAAGAAAAGTGATTACAGATAACATTAATGTCATTGGGCTTACTGGTGACAGCAACATGGCGGTTGGCTTTTCCCTCGTCGATAACATCCATCACCTCCTCTGGGCTGGAGACAAAGCGTTCGGTGCAGCCCTGAGACATAGTTTGATTGAAAACAGGCAGATTTTTTTGGATTAGCATTCATTCCTGATTCCTGAAATTGACATTTGGGTCTGATGCTCTTAACATTACACAGAGGGACAGTTAGTATTCTGACTGTTTCACCTTCACATACGGAACTCTGTTCTTGTCCTCGTGCACTGCCAGATTGGTCTTAGTCACTGACAGAGGCGGAAAAAGAGACATGTCTTTTATTACTCAGCTGAGACATTCAGGAAAACTGTAAAGCCACAACTCTTCCTTATTGAGTTGAAAAACATTCATTTCATATTCCCTAAGGCACAAAACAGAGAAATTCAATCAAATTGTATTTCACAGTCACTTTACCCACACAGACACAGCACTCTTGACAAAAGAAACACTGACAGGAGAAATTCATTTCATTATCGAGTGGCAGGAAAGCGTGAATTAGAAGTATAAAAAGGCTTCTGAGTTCAGACTTTATTTTAAATTAACACACTATAATCAAACCCTAAAAAAATTATATTCATTATAATCCACATACAGTAATTATTCACATTGTTAGATTGGTATTTACTGCATAGACAATCGCATGAATATGAGGGCCATGATCACGTTCAAACCTAAATTAGACACACCTACTGCTTCTCTGACTCAGGAATCCTCAGGCTTGAAATGTCAACTCAATGCTATTCCAACAGAAGATCTGCTGTGAAACAGACGTCTGAGGTCATGATGTAGTCACTTTCTGTTTTAACTACATGTTTCTGATGGGAGTTTATATCCAATCAGTTCAGATTAAAGTCATGGCTCTGCATCTTGGAGGTGTGTGTAATCTTTTTATGAAAGTCTGATAAGCCTGTTGTTGCCCCGTCATGCAAATTTCATTCAAACTGGAAATGAGCGATGAAGACTGCACTCCCCTTCTGTGGAACTGGACAGAAGACCAACAAGGGTCATGGGCATAGTAACTTTATGTTTCAGATTTGTGTTTTTCGATGACAGATCATAACCAATCAGATCAGATTTACCTCAGGGCTCTGGAAACTCTCATAGGTGCGTGTCGTTTTCCCTTTACTCTATCTAGCAGTTTTGATTTGTCTGATTTCTCCTTTATTACCTCCTGTCTTGCTCTGGTGATTAACTGTCTCTCTCTCTCTATCTCTCTCTCTCTCTCCCTCTGCCACTTGCTGTTCTCTTCTCTCTCTCTTTCCCTCCTCTCTCCCTGCAGAATACAGATTGGAGCTCTCATCCCCTCACTGCTTTAGACAGCTTTGATATAGTCTCCAAAATGGCGTTCTATTCCCATTTTAGTGCACTTCTTTGGGGACCACTGCTCTGAAAAAATGTTCTATATAGTTAATAGGACGCCATTTGAGGCACTAACATACTCTGACTCACTACCCTACAGGGAATGAAGCCTTAATCACTAAGTTCAAAACATAGGACGTTCGTCATTTCACATATTTTATATTTAATTTATCGCCTTCAGTTAACAAGGTACCGTATGTTTACCAGAACACATTCATTGCCTTCAGCTTGTGTGTTGTTCCAACACTGATGTTGACTGTCGGCTTAGGGAGTCAAGCCTCTTCAGAATGTCACACAAAATAACATAGTATTACAGTATGAATTTATACTGCTACACATGTACATAAATATAATATGACGCTCTTAGAAGAGAGTGGGAACGACGTGTCAGAATCAACAATGCAGTGAACATGTGTGATTTATATCCCTGAATATGCTTACCGTCCAGAAGATCTCTGATTTTGTCCATATAGATTTCAAAATAGGACACCTGGAGAAAAGAGCGAATTTTGAATATTCAAAGAACTGTATCTTACATAGAGAGAACTGAGTCGGTAACAGGGTGCAGCATGTTGTCCAGAACATTACTGGGCTGACATTTGGGTATAGGTACTGTTAATATTTTGGGACAGGAGCTCCACAATCCTGTCGAGCTAATATTCTATAAGAGCAACAGAAGGTCAAGCAGCAGAACATCAGAGGAGCCATAGAGCTCTGTAGATCTCTAACACAACTGGACAACATCAATGTCATAAGAGCGATGTTTCACACTAGTATAAAGACGTCACACACACATTTATGGGGATTATTTGCTAGCGTGGTCCAGAAGTGTGAGTTTGGGCAGATCCGACACCTCTAACTATCATGGTCACTATGGTCACAAAATACACATTGTTTGTAGGATAATATTGATGTTCAATTACAATTTTTTCATGTGTGTAACATATAACATGGCATATTTTTCTATTATGAATTATTAAGGATTATAAATTACCTTGACCTGAGACATTTTTAGAGGCATCACAACAGATGCAGGAAAGAGGTTAATGGAAAACACACTGTGGATACACTGTTATTTCCGCACAGTTTAAAACACTGATCTAACAAAATGGGTAGACATTGGGAAGATCCGTAAAGTCTTACTTTATTACATTATTGGTTTGCTTTCACTGCATAATATTTACAAATTGTCTCTTCAGGCTAAGACAAAGCTATATACTGTAGTAGGTTGGTAACATAGGTAGCATACAGAAATTGTGGTGGTAGTTGGAGGATTTCTGGCTGCAATCCTAATAAGTGGTGACAATGACAAGAACACAGGGCTTATTTTGGGGCTGGGGCAGTCCTACTCCTTTTGTAAAAGAAAATATAGAAGAGATAGAACAGTGATGGAAAAACTGGATGTCAAATGTCAGTGGGCTGGTTTCAAACTCATATCGACACATACAGTACAGCACATGCTTGGCAGGTTCAGCAGCATAGAACAGTAGAGCATTCTGGTGAGTAGGTTTTCAGGTGTTTCTGAACTACCTGCTACTGTAGCTTGTTGAAATACAGACCTTGATATGAAACTCAAGGTTTTCATCCATGGCAAATATGTGATCAAAAATGTCCTCTGCAATTCTCGGGATTATTCCCATCCCATGAGGGTCATGTAGCTTGCCCTAAAAAGAAGAAAACACATGGAGTTAATGGGAAAAAGGGGGAAGAGAATAAAAGATAGTCAGACAGAAGAAGGAGTCAAAGAGGACAGGAAGGAGTCTGAGAAAAGAAGGAGTCAAAGAGGATGAGAAGGAGTCTAAGAAAAGAGGGAGTCAAAGAGGATGAGAAGGAGTCTAAGAAAAGAGGGAGTCAAAGAGGATGAGAAGGGAGATCATCAGAGAAGAGAATGATGGGAGAGTCAAAAGATAGGAAAGAAAAGACAATAAGAGATGAAAAGGAATCAGAGAGAAAGTGGTGAGCCAGAGACAGTATAATTTTGTCACGCATTAACATCACGCCCAGTTTGAATATTTAGCTAGACACCATTAATCATTGTGTTAAACTGATTAACATTTCTTACTAAGTTTACATTCACCACATATAGCGTCTATGAATTGTATAGCTTTTGCTACTGGTTGTTTCAGCCAGAAATAGGCCAAAAAGTATCTACTAACTTCCTAGGAATAATCAAAAAGATTTGAGCAATTGCTAGCGAGACTGAAGATTAACTTTTCACTAGCAAAGCTATTTCATTTCATGGCACAACAATGTACATTTTCTTTCATTTATGAATGAAATTGATACAATAACTATCAATATAGGTGATGATTACTGATATTTTTGGTCTAGTGAAGAGATGAAAAAACTGTTGAAAATCCCACCTCTCTTACACCGCAAGGGGTTGTGGTCTATATTTCCCCAAAAACCATGTACAGATGCGTACTTCAAAAATCCACCAGAAATAGTTGCAATTTAGCCAAGACTGTTTTATTTTAGGCTTACTATAATGTAGCTACTGAAGCCTGCAATGTTTTTGTCTGTCCTGAACAAATCCTAATGCCTACTTTGTTCTGTCCGGTCGCCCACATGGCAGTTCGCTTCGCTAACCACTACGCTATTTACCAAGCAGTAGTCAGTCAGTTACACAGTAAGAGACATTCACTCTTCTTAGCCAGCTCCGCTTACGGGGTCCCGTAGAAAGAGGGATGAAGAGAGAATTAACAAAGAGGGTGAAAAGAGGAGAAATAGTGGAAAGGGACTTGGATCAGATGTGTCATTTCTAACTAAAACTGCAGTTGAGAATCACTGGTTTTTAAACATTCTCCATGATGACCACTCAAGTCTATACTTTATATTAGTGATTCTGAATTCTGGGCATCAAGTACCCTTAACAGCACATTTACTTTAACAAAGGTCCAGACAAGCACACCTGATTCAAATCATTAAGTCAACATCAGGCCTTTGATGAGGTCATTTGTTAATGTTTGCCCAGGCAACAACAGATAAGTCTGCTGTTGGAAACCACTCCTTTATATATGATCAGGAGTTCCTTTGGGAAGCAAAGATTTTAGTAGGATCCTGTTAGATTTCTATAGTGACCACCTACTTCCATGGTGTGTGTTTTTCCAGAGGAGGTCTGTCCGTAGGCGAAGATGGTGCCATTGTATCCTCCCAGTACATCTACAAGCATGAGAGACAGGAAACGGATTTTAACACAATGGTATATCTGGCAGAAGGATGGGAGGCTGGTGGTTAGGCCTATACATTGTAACTTCCCATCTAGTTAGGAGACAGGAGAGGGAATAGGCTCCCTGTTCAAATTAAGAGCATCTGAAGTAAGGAGACAGGGGCAGGGGAGGCAGGAGGATTGACTATGTGCTGTCAGGGCAAGCATAGGATGGAGAATTGCTTCTTTATTCAGCCAGTAGAAAATAGACATCCTCTGCACCAGCAAAGGTTGTCCACACACAATCAACAGCAGCACAAAAATGAGCATATCCTCACATGCACGCATGCACACAAACACACATATATAGACAGCACAACGCAATGAGCACTAACTAGCACTAACAACACCTTCATCTTGGGTGATGCAGGCATAAAGAGGAACATGAGCAAAAGAACATATTAGAGAAGTCTCTAAGAAGGGTTTGGAGCTAGGAGCTGGTGGGAACCATCACTGCTTTCATCCCTGGTTCATATTTATTTCACACTGCTTACTTTATCAGCATTCCTTCTGTAGTGTTCTCTCTCCTCATTCTTGTCTGTCTTCTCTTTGTCTTTTTCTCTCTCTCCTCTCTCTTATTCACAAGACATCTTCCTCTGTTAGCTATTCTGGTCATGTTATGGTTGGAGCGAACAGTCGTGACATAAACAAGTAATTAAGGACAGATAGAATCTTTCTTTCAGAAGAAGGCAAGGAAAATAAAAGGCGAGAATCAGAAAAATGATCAGGCCAATGCAGCAAAGAGAGAGAAAGAGAGGCAGAGATGGAAAAGGTGAGAACTGGAGATCAGAGATCGAGTATTTAAATAATAATATAACATTTGAAATGTTATAATCCATGTGAAACTTTCTGTATGTATAAGGATTATATTATTTTTTATTATTTCTAATTTTCCACTTGTTTTGGCAGTGTAAACAGATTCCCATACTAAAAAGCCCATTTGAATAAAATTGAATTCAAGATGAATGTTTGGAAAATATTTGGTTGGAAACTGTAAGAGAGTGATACAGAGAAAGAGTAAGAGATGTAGAGATTGTCCAAAAAAAAATGTGTCAATAAAATGTATATTCTCCAAAGTAATATTCCAATTCTAAATTTGGTGCATATTATTCAATAGTACAATATTTACCAATTACACTGTATGGAGGTAAGGTTTTGGGTCCAACTGAGAAATAAATCATTTGCAGATTTATTCTAAATATCCAAAAGAATGTACCAAGTATGGATACTAATCAGAACTTTTCTCCAAACATCACTACCTGTACACTTGAATGCACTTGTCATAGTGTCCGGGGTATGTGGACAGAAAAGCAGAGGCAGAACGGCTGTTTTGGAAATAATCCATGTTTTAATGGTAAAAAGAAACAAAAGAACTCAGAACAGACACTAAGACTGGGTGAACTATAGCCTTCGGCTGACAACCAAAATGAAACACACATCCGTGTGCAAACATTCAACATAAATAGGTTCCCCAATTGGAGGCAATAACAAACACCTGCCTCCAATTGGGGAAACCAAAGCACATAGAGATGGCTAGAGCCATCTCTTTTGGCCATGTCCAGACTATGGCCCCAGCCAGCGCAAAGGTGGCTAGGGGCATAGCCAGGACATGACAGCACTGGAAGCCCAAGAACATGTTCCTGAAAACAATCTCCTACAAGGCAACTGTTAATAACACTAAACACTCTTATCCAGTTCACAGGAAAATCACTACAGTAATTTGGGTGTGGGAGAGATGCACTGGCCTAAGTCACTGCCATGCAGTTCAGCTACATAACTGCGGCAATCTTTTCAGAATCCTGTGAGTCAATAAGGGGGCACCACAAAATTGGTTGAGAATTAGGCGGATGTCAGACAGGAGGGGATCCTGGTGGCATGTGTTCACCTCCAGTGTGTGTTTATTAACAGGTTCTGGTTGAGTGAGCAGTATGAAAGGAAAATTAACAGCATACTGAGATGTCACATCTTTGACTCTCCTGCACTAGGTGTAGAGTTTTAGCAATGAAGCGTCAAGTTCCACAGACACAGACAGACCCTGAAGACGAATAGGTTATACAAAAGGTGTTTTTTGTCTTGTGTATTGATATGTATGATATGCTGCTTCTTGGCCAGGGCTCACTTATAAAATAATTGGAAATCTCAATGTAATCTATCTGATTAAATAACGGTTCGATTAAAAAAGAAGAGTGTGTGTGTGTGGTTAATGCATGACAGAGAAGGTAGAGACAGAGAAACACTTCTGCTTCCATTGTAAAAAATAGCATTCGGCAAGGGAGTCATTCTTTTAACACATTAATGCATTTATTCAAAATGTTCAACAATTAAACCCAGAGGCAAATGTTTAAAAACTCTTAGCTGAAATCTTGAAGCAAAATATGTATTTCCCTGCTATAGCCTTAGGGACTAAGTTTGTATTAATAAGCAATACAACTTGCCATTTAATACTTTTCTTTTTATGGTTATTGGTATGGTTGTTAGTAGTCATAAGTAACAATAGTAGACAAGTATTTATAGTAACAAGTATTTAGCTGGTTGAGATTCTGTACAAGTGGTATTATGTAGTATTATGTCACAGCCGGAATAGTTGTGGTTTTAGAGTAAATAACAATGGTGGTAACAATAGTGCCTAAAGAAAGTGTAAATTTTGACTCTGTTGTTTGTTCGGTCAGTGCTTCAGAATTTTATGCATTTCAGTAATGATTTTCTTCCCAACTGGATGGGGATTCAACCATTAATTATATATTAGGACACTGACACAATTTTCATAATTTTGGCTCTGTACACCACCACAATGGATTTGAAATTAAACAACAAAGATGCAATTGAAGCGCAAACATTCAGCTTTAATTCAAGTGGTTGAACAAAAATATAATATGAAACGTTAAGCAATTGCAACCATTTTCATAAACAGTCCAGAGGGGCTCAAATGTAATTGGACAAATTAACACAATCATGAATAAAATGTTGATATTTAGTACTTTGTCAAGAATCCTTTGCAGGCGATGACTGCTTGAATTCTGGAACGCATCACCATACGTTGTGATGCCTTGCCAGGCCTTAAATGCAGCTGTCTTCAGTTGTTGTTTGTGGGTTTGTTTTGACTTGGCCAATGTAGAATATTCCACTTCTTTCCCTTAAAAAGACTCCTGGGTTGCTTTCACAGTATGTTTTGGGTCATTGTCATCTGTAAAGAGAAACGCTATCCAATCAATTATTATCATATTTTTGGCTTTGTACGTCACCACAATGGATTTGAAATTAAACAAACAAGCTAAATTTGGCTATATCTGAGCAGGCAATATATCCCCATACACTTCAGAATTAATCTGTCTGCTTCTGTCACATTATCAATAAACACTAGTGACCCAGTGCAATTGGAAGCCATGCATGCCCATGCCATCACAGTGCCTCCACCATGTTTTACAGATTATGTGGTGCGCTTTGGTGCCCATGAGCTGTTCCAAGACTTCTCCCTGGTTTGTTCTTCCCATCATCTTGGTGCAGGTTGATCTAAGTTTCACCGGCCCTAAGAATGCAGTTCCAGAGTTGGGCTGGCTTTTTTTATGTTTTTTTAGAAGTTTATTCTTTCTATTCTTGAGGCTTATGAATAGTTTAATGATATGCATACCTCTTGGCTGGATGATGTTAAGTGTTTTTTCTTTACCATGGCATCATCCACCACTGTTGTCTTACGTGGACATCCAGGCCTTTTTCTTGTGTTGCAGAGCTTACAAATGCCTTTTTTCTCAGAATGAACCAAACTGTTGATTTAGCCACTCCTAATGTTCCTGCTAGCTCTCTGATTAATTTTATATACATTTTTTGCAGCCTAAGGATGGCCTGTTTCACATGCATTGAGAGCTCCTTTGATTGCATATTGTGGGTTCACAGCAACAGCTTCCAAATGTGAATGCCACATGGAATCAACTCCAGACATTTTACCTGCTTAATTGATTAAGAAATAACACAGGAATTGCACACAACTGTCCATGAAATAGCATTTGAGTCATCAACCATCTTATTGCTTTAGCTCCCTTGAAAAAGAGGGGGAACATTCTAAAGAGCTGTAAGTCATTAATTCCTTCAATATGGATGTGAATACCCTCAAATTAAAACTGAGACTGCCCTTTAAACACATTGTTATTATTTAACTGTAACATTAATGACATTTCATAAAAAGCCAAAATAACAAATCTTGTGTCAGTGTCCAATTATTTCCGGACCTAACTGTATTTCACACCTCTGAGTTCAGTCTAGGTGGAAAAATGTGGCAATACTGCTGTGATTCTGTTGGAATAGATCTCTGTGCACACCTAGATTCCTTTTTACAAAGCAGTTCAAGCTCTGCCAAGTACCTTGGGGATTGAACAGAAACATTTTCTATTATATTTAGGTGGAGGTTCTGACTGGTCCACTTAATAGGAGGTGAGTTATTCTTTAGGCACTCAACCTCTAGCTTTGTATGTCTGTAGGGCTGTGACGACAATTGAAATACAGTTTTCATTTATGGATGAAAACTGTCATAAAAATTATAAAACAGCCAAAACGTTTTTTTCCCCATTTATATTTTTACTTCCAAAAAATATAAAATATCAAGAGTTTTAGTATTGGTTATTAACATTTTCATTTGTTATGTGAACCTGTAGGTCTTTTTTTAAAAGGTTGTTGCCAATGACTTTTCATAAATATCTCAACTGAAATTGATACACATTGAAGCGGTCTACAAATCTTGCATCAAACAGCCAGTGCCATTGGTTCCTTTGAACCTGGCAAGTTATTAACTTACAATATAGCTTATATTTTTTAAAGCCAAAGGTAGGCCTCTCGTGAAAAATAATATGCATATTTTAAGGAAAAAAAACGAATGCTATTGGAGCAGTCTTGATTAACTAACTAATGTTTTAGGGCTGGGTGCACGTAGATCTGCCTTATAAAAATGTCTCCTACAGTACCCTGCAAGTCTGGACTATACAATAACCAAAGTTTGTGCCCACATTTTATAATATTAATAAACCCTATTCTCAATTGTTTAGACTACTCTATTTTTATCATTATTGCATTTTCTTCAATAACTTAATTGCCAATGCCCAACATTTTTTCTAAGCAAGAATGACCGCAGTAGTGATTCTGTAGGTCTTTAAGAGATCTCTAAGAGCGGCTCTTTGGTGAACAGTTATTTCATAGCCTTCTATAGCCTATAAGCATACAGCAGACAATAACCTACATATCGCCTAATACCCTGCCAAGTGCACATGTTTCCGACGATAAGAAATATCCCAATAGCTTGATGCTTCCAAAACAACGATTTCAACTAAAGATGTTCTGGGGCATGTAGGATCTAAGCATTTCCAACTATAATATGAATGTACATTTCATTGGAAGTGAATGTGCCTAGATAATGTGAACAATGGAAACCTCTGTTTAGATTCTCTCTGTAGGTTGCGCTCTGATAACCACAGGATTGTTTACATTGACCATTTGGCATGGGGATTACTGTCTTGGCTTTGCTAGGTAAACACGCCCCTAAATGTATATATCAGCTTGTAACTAACATTACAGTGAGAAGAAACTGAGTGAGATGGGATTAAGGTTGTGTAAGGAAGACTATCTAATGCTGCAATTATCAAATTATTTACTCTCTCCCTTGACAACCGCAATTTATTATTACAACCATTATACGAAATGGCTGATTTCTAACAGGCATCTGTCCAATGTTATTACTTGTGTTACCCCATGCCGTGACTAATGGTCATGAGATTGAAGTGAACTCCTGTGGACCATACTTGGTCCTCTCTCTTAGTAGTTGGTTAGTGCCCCTTTGGTGGTCTGATGTTTGGGATAGTAGCTACTTCCTACCTGGTATGCCCCACCCAGGGTTATGTTTTGACAAGGTCCCAGTGTTTCCAAACCCCCATCTCAGTCCCCGATGTAATGAATCTCTGCATCACTCTCTTTAGTGTAAACTGTCCAACATCAGCATTGGGCCAATGCCCCAGGGAGAATTTCTGCAAAATGGGGCTGCAAAATGGGCCCTTGAAACCAGCTCGGCTGCCACCGCTAAATCAGGCACACCTGTCCCTAATCAGCCCTCGTCAGTAGGAGGCTAAAAGGGCCCCTAGTAAAGCAGCTCTGGGCAACAACAGAGTGAAAGCTGGATGTTTGTTATGCTTTAATTTCTTATACTTTTCTGTCAATAAATGCCGTCCAGAGCACAAAACACTAGTACTGTATTGTGTCTGTTCCCTGTGTCTCACCAGCTACAGTAGCGGTCCTTAACTTCAGACATTCTGTATAAAGATAATAATGTACTACATATCAAGTCTTTGAGTAAATTTTAACAGCAGAATTCCTTCGGCATTTTAGCAATGATTTGCATTATTCTCCCGTGAAGTACAATTGGGTTTCTCTCCCAGTTACAGGTCGCAAGATGCAAATTTGAGTGACTGTATGTAAAAATTGTCTGATTATCAATAAACAGTCAACACTTCATTTGTTCATTATCACCTGTACAGGTTATAAACAATATCCCGTTCCCTTAGTTAATCAATTCCTATAGTTATTAAAAGTATTCTATCTATGAGTTCTTTGCAAAAGTAAGACAGGTGTTTGTATAGTTGAATTGACTGTATTAATACCTATGTTAACAAGCTACTTATGCTTCAAGTTTATAGAGGATCTCAGAAAATCATGTTTGTGCTCCATGTGACTGTGGCTATGTGCGTCACGGGCACGCCACAGGAGGCCACGGCACGCCACAGGGGGCCCCGGGCACGCCACAGGAGGCCACGGGCACGCCACAGGAGGCCACAGGCACGCCACAGGAGGTCACAGGAGGTCACGGGCACACCATAGGAGGCCACGGGCACACCACAGGAGGCTGTAGCCACGCCAGCCCTAGGGGTTCAGTGCGCTGGACAGAAACCTCTGGGAGAGTGCCCCATAACGAAGTGCCCCATAACGCACCTGTTAGTGGTGGAGGATGTGGGCACAGTAACACGGCCATAGATTTTCTAATTCCTTGCATCCCCAGACTTGTTAACTGTGTTTTTTCAGGCTTTCCAGTGCCTGGCCCAAAGAGCCTCCCAGCTGCAGACCAACAAACTACTGGCTGCCCTGTTGGAGCGACATGGTGGAGCAGGTCACCCCTCGCTCTGGCCATGGTAAGCGTTCCTATCAGGGGATGTTCAGCAAGCTTACCATGCACTGCCCCTCTGAGAGGCCCATCACTACCCCAGACTGAAAGGGGAAGCCTTGGCATGGCTGAGCCTATCCACAGTGATGGTGAGCCGCTAGGTTGGTGGAAAAGGGGCTTGGGGCTGAGACAAGGTCTGTTGGTCTGTTGACGACCAGCCGCACATGGGGGACAGGCTGCCAGCCGCCTACTTCCTGGTCCACAACGGCCTCCTCTATTATCGGACACAGAGTTGGGGCAAGTTGGTGGACCTGCAACTCGGAGATGGTCCCCCTTTGCCGCGTCATGTCGAAGTAGCCAAGGAGCTCATCAGGGACCAGGGCATATTCTCCAGGCTAATGGGGGACCTCTGCCGATTCCTCCAGGTCTGACACCTGCACTCCTAAGTCCACCATCTCCAGACTGTTGAGTTGGTGGAGCATTTCAACTAGACGCTAAACAGGATGATGTGCAGGGTGTTGATGGGCTATCTGGGCCCTGACTACGTGTTGTTTGCAGTCGGGGAAGTACCTGTTATTGAAATTCTTGAATTAATGTATACTTCGTCCTATACATGTATAAATGGGTTACTAGTTAAAGGTATTGAGTCCCCATTTAGATAAGAACAGGAATGAAGGAGAAGGGGATCTGGTATTTGTTTATGGTCATAATTGGATGGTCTCAGAAGATCATTGGGTTACTCGTTAATTGTCTATAAGTTTAAACCCTCAGTTTATCTGTTCTGTGTCCAGATGCTGTGTGTCCCTTAGAGTTGAAAAGTTTATCCACGAGGTCCTTGGATTAATGTGGAGGACAGCCTGCCCCTTGGTTAAAACCTGGGTAGTGACAGAACGAAGAGAATGTGTAGGATTGACATAGGACAGGCAGTAACTTACCACACCCTGTTTATGTATTTTCATGTATTTTCCTCAGACTGTAATTTTGTAAGCTTTTGAGGCATCTTTCTGTTTGCAAATAAACTGCTTAATTATGCCAAGAGAATTTTGTCTCTGTCACTCCTTTAAGAGTTCCTATCGATGGAATTACCATCACATACCCCAGGCCTCTACTGGCTACTGGTTCAAACTCCTCCACGGAAGGCAACCACAGGGCCTGCTGGACATCGCCATGGAGGCCTGGGAACACAGCCATCCCCATACCGCACCATAATCGAGCACATGCGGGACATGAAGGAAAGGAAGGAGTGTGTACTCCCAGTTTTGCGTCAACACCTGGAGGACCCTACGCCAACATCAAGGTCCTATAACGGGTCAACTCCTCTCAGAGTGTTCCAAGCAGGGGACAAGGTCGGAATGTTGATACCCAACAAGGCCTGCAAATTCTTCACCACCTGCTCTGTGATGGAGCGCACCGGGCCAGTGAATTACCATGTGTGGAAGCTGGGGCGCATACCAGAGGAGCATGTCTACCATGTCAACCTGCTCAAACACTGGGAAGAACCACCCCCACAGGTCAGCGTTCTCACCACCAACCCCCGGGAGGAAGATGCCATGGGTCCTAACCTAATGCCCACCCAGCAGCAGGACCTCAGAGCCCTCATAATTGACTTTTCCAATGTCTTCTCCACATGCTTTGATGGCATCTACTGTATAGCGCATACCAGAGGCCCGCTGGAAGTCCTTTGAGGAAGAAGTTTGTTCAAATAGATTTCTATCAAAATGTTGTATACTTGTACAGTAAGTAGCGAGTCACAAATATATAATGCAACTGTCAAATAAAAATCATAGTCAGCTAATATGTGCTTACAGTTTCACAAACATATACTGTATATTAAAATCTCAAACCAACCAAGTAATTGTTAACAAAAACATAGGATGTTTTAGGTAAAACATTTTGTGAATGTCACAGCACTTGTCATCTGCATTTTACAGGTTGTGACATAGTATACATGTTAAACATTTGTGTCGATGTGTGAGTTGCACTTTACCAATAAATTACGACACAAAATCCAGATTAGGATCTCCTTAATTCTGGTAATACCAGAAACCATACAAGTTTAAAACCTACTTTCGAAATAACAAAGCACACAATTACTTGTATCAATGGAGTGTTGTGTTATAAGTATGATTAATTTTACACATTTCACAGATCAGCATAAGGCTGTATGCTGTTTTCTACAGTTCACAGCATTGTGGTGACTTTTATTTCGATAAGATCAAGGTGAACAATGACTTTGAACACCGCAGAGGAAAGTTGGTCACAGATTAGTTAAAAGTTTTAATCACCTAGTTAGCAAATTGAATATTGACAGTCTTTCTACTCAATCTAGTCACCTAATAGACAACGTAATCTAGCTGAGGCTGAGATGAGCTAACCAGCTAATGTAGCTAACAAAAGGTAGCTAACAAAAAGCAACAACCTAGCCACACATTGAGCAAAGCCTACTTCTGTAGCTACAGTATCAAACGTCCTCATACAGTAGCTAAATGTTTTCGCTACCTAATATTATTATTTTCTAAATGCTCCCTTAGTGCTTCACCACATGTATTAACAGACTAGCAAAAAATACAATGTAATTTTAGACCACATCTTTCTCAATTCTTTTATTATAGGGTTTTCATGTACAGCCTGACATTTTTTTCTAAAGTAGGAGTTAGCAATTTAAAGAATCAAATAGAGGGGAAGAAATTGATAAGACCACACAATTTCATAATAGCATAATTTGGTCAAGATGCATCACAAGTATATAGTTGGTATAACTTTATGTATTTAGGAGAGAAGGGCCAACATGATGACATGCAGACTGTTTCTTTGTCCTGTGACTTGAACTCAAAAACAAAGATGGGTAAAGACTTCTGCTAAATGCATTAAGTACCTCTTTGAGATAATAACATTATGCATAAAGTACTACTATCCTGAAACATTTATGTGCAGTCTAACTGTGTAAAACTAATTAGAAAATCCTTTCGCTTCTTTACTACCCTAGGCTTTTATACATTGTTTTTCCAAACACAGAAATAAAATCAATCACGTCGGTGAAGGAAAGGAGATATGCACTTCACGAGACAATGTGAAACCAGAGATTGTTCTGTTGGTGTTAATCTTCAAAAGGCAGCTGCAATTTTATGCCTACAGATAGAGACCATCATAATGTAATTCTGTCAATCTATATGTTAACCAGCCCTTACCTGTAGGTCTTTGGAGTTATTAGCCCAGTGAATCCATCATTTTGCTGTTTTACAATTACTTACTCTCCAACACCCACTCCAAAAATATAGCTTTGCCATATTCTGGGTTTGTAAGGTTATGTTATGCCACATGGTCTTAATCTCAGCTGAGTGATCCGTTAACTGCCCTATAATATTGTGTTTACACTGAGGTAAAAAATATCCAAATAACACAACTTACCATCCGAGGTAGGCTACACATATGGGGCTCTAATTTAATTCGAATCAGAAGTGCTGTGAAAAAGTATTTGCTTTCTTCCTCTATTCCTCTATTATTATATCTTTGTCACACTAAAATATTTCAGATCTTCATACAAAGAGTAATATAAGATGATTCGGTAATTCGGTAATTAAATGATAGTTTTATATTTTTAAGGAATGTAAACAACCACCGACTTGCCCAGGGTGAAACATACTTACTACACAACACTTCATTTATACAAGTAATTATTTGCTCCGTTTTTTTGATAGTATGTTTTAAACATATATGAGTTCTGGAGACTAAGCATAACCAGTGGCCCAGCATGAAATACTTTATTTCTACAAGTAAATATGTCCTTCTATAAAATGCAGATGACAAATGCTCGGAAATTCACAGGTTTGAACATAAAAAAGGTTGTGTTTTTGTTAATGATTAATTATGTTTTGGGATTTTAACATATGTTTGTGAAACAATAAGTACATATTTGTTGACTATGATTTTTATTTGACAGTGGTATTACACAGCTCTGGAAAAAAATTTGGAGACCACTGCTCCATTCTCAAAAAAATCATTTGAGTGACGAACAGAAGGATTAAAATTAAGAGACCACTGCATAGAGTGCGTCATCGCCTACCAAGTCCATGTCTTCATCCATGCCCGGACTTCGGACGGTGCTGGAGTATGACCACTTATATGGCTTCTATGGATTGTTTCTTGAAGTCTATGCATGAGTATTCACGTCACATGCCCTGATTTTGACAACATTTGTGTATAAATAACACTGATCTGCTGTAACAATAATTTAAAATTGTCGCTCCATTTGACTTGAGATTTTATACATAGGCTCCAAATTAAGACCTGCAGAAATGTCATACATTATGTCTCTATGGAAAAAAGACAAAAACCAATATGCCATACTGACCAATAAATATTCACATGGTGTTTTTCGGCATTGTAAATGAATAGACTGTAAATGATATTTTCATTGTAACATTATTTGGTACATAATATTAAGAACACTTTACGATTCATATATGATGGGTACATTTATACTCTCTCTTGAGTTCAAAACATAATAAAATAAAAATGTTTCAATTACATTGTGTATGATCACTTTTGACATCCTAGGCCATGCTCTGGCTGTGTTCTCACTGGTG
>JACXGJ010003323.1:49302-54985 GCA_016801105.1 Esox niger
ATGTACAAGAAATAGGCTGTTTTAAATAACCAAGACTGCTGCTGGCAACTTTTAACTGTTTAGGACAGCTCATGAGATGAGCTCATGCATAATCTTTATTTAAACCCATAAGAGTAAGGGTTAAAAGTATGCAGTCTCAGCACTTACGGCCGGTTTTCTACTCTGAGACGCTTCTGACTGTTGGCTTGAGTTCTTTGTAGTTACAGGCAAAGTTTCCCTCTGAACAATCAATATTTTAGGCTAGTTGTGGAATATGTCTATATATTTAATTGTGTCACTTATAAGTACACTTATACAGTGGCTCTGCAAAGTATTCACCCTCGCTGAACATGCCCCATTTTGTTGTTACAACATGATATCAAAATTGATTTAATAAGGAGTTTTTGTCCCTGATCTGCACAAGGTCCATAAACTCATTGTGAAAGAGAAAATACAAATAAAATCGAAATCAGTTACAAATGCAGAACAGAATAACTAAAAAAGACTGATTGCATAGATATTCACTCCTTTTAGTTAATATTTGGTAGAGGCACCTTTGGCAGCAAATACTAGCATGACTCTATTTGGAGTGTCTACCAGATTTGCACATCTGGACTCAGCAATTCTCTAGGCAAAATTTCTCATGCTCTGTCATATATAGAGACAAGCATAGAGGCATTTAATTAACAGCAATTTTCAACTGTCTCCAGATATTCACAATTGGATTGAGGCCCAGAATTTTACTGGGCCACTTAAGGACTTTGGCTTTTTAGTTTATTAGCCACTGCAATGTGGCTACAGCTGTATGTTAATGATCATTGTACTGCTAGAAGGTGAATCATCCCCCAAGCCCCAAGTCTCTTGCACAAAGCAAGTTTTCTTCTAGAATTTCTCTGGTATTTGCTGCATCCATTCTGTCCTCTATCTTTACAAGCTTTCCGGGCCTCAATGCAGAGAAGCATCCCCATAGCATGATGCTGCCACCACCATGCCTCACAGCAAAGGGTGAAAAATGTGAAATCAACTTGCACATAGATGGACCTCAACTAATTATGTTATTTCTAAAGGCAACTGGTAGCAGCACAGCTTCAGGTCTGTCATAGCAAAGCGGGTGACTTATGTAATCATTTATTTTCTGTTGTGTATTTGAAATTAACTTACATTTGCATATTTTATTTTTCACTTTGACTTTATGTAACTTTTGTGACTTTATGTGACTTTTGTTAAGCTCCCTCATAAAAACTTGAAAAAAAAATAAACAAATAATAACATTTAACAGAAAGGGACACCTCAGGTTACTTGGCCTTTTATTTCCGCAGCCCGATGCAATTGCTTACTGTTAGTGTTAGTGCAATGACTGGAAGTCCATAGTAACCCCTGGAATGCTGCCTCAATGCTGCATGCAGATTTACTGCCCAGACAAATGTTATCATCAAGTTCATCTGACTCTGGTTGGGTAACTAAAGGGCCTTGTTGACAGAGTCTTAAACAATCCCTTTAAAGCTGATGTTGCCATGTGTTCAGCTCTGCTGCACAAACGCAATAATGAGGACGTTCTGAGCATACACTTTAAAAACAACGCTTAGTCTGTGTTAGGGCATACAATTGTGTGCATGTATATTACTTCAGGATTAGGGTTAGCCTTGCATAATAGCAAACATCAATTTCTTTTCTACAAGTCTAGAAAGACAAATATGAGTTTGTTTCTGTGGCAGTCTGTTACTGATTCTGCATGTATGTCTGTTTCTGAGTGTGTGTCGTGAGCTGCATCCATAAAACAGCAGGCCAAGGTCTCCCTTTAAAAGAATGGGCAAGAGAGGTTTGGGGCTGTAGGGAGAGACAAAAGAAAGAATTGGAAAAGAAGGAGACCGGTCAGACTAGAGATGGAGGCAAAACAATTGAGATAGAGGTAGTGAGACTTGAGAGAAGTGAAAGGGGATAGAAGGAGAGGGGAAGTGGAGAGCTAAAAAGGGAGGGAGAGCGATGGAGGGAAGGAGAGACAGTGGGGAGGGACAGACAGAGGAGGGAGGGAGAACGGGGTTGTGAGACAGCAGCTGCATGTAAATGGCAGTATTGGAGGGAGACATGCTCTAATGGGCGCTACTCTGGGGACCATCACAGCCTGGCTGTTCTGCTCTCTAGCCAGACGAGGCCTGGGCGTGTGTCTGTATGTGTGCGTCAGTGGGTATATCTTTTAGGCAGAGGGTTGGGCGCCACTTCTGGGGTGGATTTAGATCTTCCTTCTCACATTCTAGTAGCCTATGTCCTTTATCTCTGGCTTTGCATCTCAACGCATTGCTGGCTTTGCGAATAAAGAAATAAATACACACAAGGCACAGATTGATATGTAAGAGGCTTAGGGACTCAGTGACTCCCTGCTTGTGTTTCCCAGCCACCCACCATTCACCCCCCATCTCTCTGCCTTGTCCCTAGCAAGGCAATTGTATCGTCTCCTCCTCCTCCAGCGGTGTGGTTCTGTGTGTGTGTGTGTGTGGGTGTGTATGTGTGAAACCGGATGGCCTGCTTATATTGGGATGCAGCAGCAGCTCCGGGCAGCTTCACACTGGACAGAGAATTCAAGTAAACAAAACACGATTCAATTGAATCTCTGTTGTGCTGCCCTGCTGGGCTGCTTACAGCTAAACCAGACAGATAAAGGCATCATTACTCCCCCACATCAAACACAGTGGACACACAATCCTGGAACGTATTACATTAATTGTATTTAGAAAATGCATGACAGAAGAGACAAATAATCCTCACTGGTCTCTCTACCCCATCGTCTGCTTCCCTATCGTTTTCTGTGCTAAGCTAGTAAATCTCTGGATACCATCAAGCTCTCTAAATAAGGGGCATGTCAATGCACATATACGCCATGCTTACTTATTACATTAGGAAGGCACAGAGAAGGCACATTTTGCGCACACGCACATAAAAGAAAGACAAGTTTATATTTTTACTTTTTTCATTTAGCTTCATTTTTCCCCAGCTCTAGAATTGTATCTAGCAATGTTTATGCGATTGATCACTATGATACAGTTGTGCTCAAAAGTTTGCACACCCTTGGAAAATTGGTAATATATGTACCACTTGTAAAGAAAACATGAGTGAGCAGGCAAAACACATGTATTTTATTTCTTATGGGATTCACATTCAACTGTAGGTCATAACAGAATGGCACAGTTATAAAACAAAACAAAATATTTTACTGACCCTTGTGCAAAAGTCTGCATACCCTTAGTTCTTAATACTGCGTGTTGACGTGGCATTATAGCAGTAAACGTGATATTTAAAAAATGTATACACATATGATAATTGTCACAGTTCTGCGCTCCCGATCCCCTGAAAATTGATCTATTCCTGAAATTTCTCCATTTTCCCTTCCTCTGCATAGCTTCCGGATGGTCCATTCCATCCCGCCTTTCTGTGGTGCTCAAATGTATCATGTTTACTGTTATTAAGCCTGTGATTAAATACCCCTGATTTTCCTTTGTGAAGTATTGTATGGTTCACCGTGCATGCTGAGCGTTTCTCTTGTTCTCAGGTTGTTGTGTCTAGCTTGTTTTTCCAACGTTGTTGTCTCTGCCCATTCCTTGTCTGCCCTTCTGCCCTGTGATCTGCTAGTGTGGTTTTGGAACTTCAGCCTGTCCTCCCATTTTTGCCTTTCCTGCTCATTTGTACCTCTGCCATTAAACCTGCTTACTCCTGTCTCCTGTAATTCTGTAACAATAATTTTGTATTCACGAGGCTAATTTATGAATAAGGTATCAAAAAACATGTCACCTATAGAAACGCGATGCATGTGCTTAAACAATGAGACTGGACCTATACAATGGCATTGAAATGAACTCATCAGCCCCACTAGAACCCCCTGGAGAGATCCAGAAATACACATCATTTTAGTAGCCCATTCATATGTAAAGAATTACATGTTTTTCAAAAAAAAACTCTCGGCTTTTAGATACCCTCATCCTGATTCTCCTCAACCTGAGTGCTACATCTGACACCGTTAACCACCAGATTCTTCTCTCCAGGCTCGAGGGGCTGGGTGTTAAGGGAACTGCACACGCCTGGCTGAATTCATATCTCACTAACCGAACCCATTTCATTTCACTCAAAGGTCTAAACTGCGACTCAGCCACAGTCACTCAAGGTGTCCCGCAGGGCTCAGGACTTGGCCCCCTACTCTTCATCATCTTCATCCTTCCACTTTGTCACATCACTTCAACCTTCATTTCCACTGCAATGCTGATGATACACAAATAAATCCAAGTCTCTCACCAACCCACCTATAACCCATATTGAATCCTGCCAGACTGCAATAAAAGCATGGATGAAGGAAAACCTCCTCAATCTACACAGTGACAAAACGCTTACTCATTGGAACCAAATCTACCCTCAACCAAACTGTCTCTTTCCATCTCAGCATTGATGACACCGTTGTTTTTCAATCCCCCCACGCACGTAACCATGGTCACATTCTGGACTCTACAATCTTCTTTGATCAGCACGTGTAAAATCTTTATTCTTACATCTCCAGACTCAGTCCTGCGGCTGAAACCCTAGTACATGCATTCATAACCTCCCGTCTCGACTACTGCAAACCAACCTCAAATCTACATCCCTCCATAAGCTCCAAATGGTTCAAAACTCTGCTGCCAGACTACTCACTCACACCAAGTCGCGGCAGCCTATCACTCCTATTCTCTGTGAGTTACACTGGCTTCCTATTGCCCAAAGCATTGACTACTAATGACATATAAAGCTCTAATCAATAGCGCACCTTCCTACCTCTCCGACTATCTTCTTCCATATATACCAACAAATTCACTCAAGTCCAGTACTGCATAAATAAGAGATTGTTTCAACTCTCAAAATCACGCAAAATGTGTCTTTCATGGATCTGGAGCAACCTGAATTATTCACAAAGTGGAGGAAGATGGAGAACAAAAGAGAGAAGAAAGTGCAAAAGAAGAGAGCAATAAGGGTCTCTTGTTCAGGGATTCTTACACAACTTGAGAAGCTGTGAGCAGAGGTAATGTAAAGAGAAAGAGGACTCAGAAAAAGAGCTAAGGAAAAGAACATTTCCCTTAGCAGGGGAAAGAGAAGTGATAGGAAGGGAGTGAAAAGAGAAAGCACAAGGGAGACAGAGGGAGCCAGAGAGAGAATGAGAATCGCAGGGTTTCTCTGGGCATAAGGAAAATACTCCACAAAATGCCACCCAGGCACACCCACAAAAGAGACTCATAGTGAGCAGCGAGACAGAGAGAGGAAGTGAGAAGAGAGATGGTGAGAAAGGAAGAGAGGAGGGTAGAGAAATAAAAGGAGCTAATCACAAAATGGTGTCAGGGGGCGCCATTGCTTCCAGGCAGTAACTGGTACGGTCCCCTAAGGGCATACAGGGAAAGAAGGTGAAAAAGAAAGAATGACCAAGAAAACCAGCATAGAGCCCTTTTCTCATTTCATCTACATTTACATTTACACAGCCGGGATTTCCACATCTCAGAGAGAAAGCAGGCAAATCTGATGAGAAATAATGCAAGCGCTTCCATATCATCCTGACATTTCTGTGTTTCTCAATCTTTCAGTGATGTAACATGGGAGGGTTCAGCCTGGGAACACTGCAGCAGACACACACACTACAGCAGAGGAGCACAAAAACTGACACACACACTCACAAACACACACACACACACACACACAC
>JACXGJ010003324.1:0-54731 GCA_016801105.1 Esox niger
CCAGTAACTATGAACTGTGGACTGGAAACCAGAGTGACAACACCAGTAACTATGAACTGCAGACTAGAAATCAGAGAGACAGCATCAGTAACTATGTACAGTTGACTGGAGAGATCAGACAGACAGCACCAGTAACTATGTACAGTTGACTGGAGAGATCAGACAGACAGCACCAGTAACTATGTAAAGTTGACTGGAGATATCAGACAGACAGCACCAGTAACTATGTACAGTTGACTGGAGAGATCAGACAGACAGCACCAGTAACTATAAACAGCAGACTGTGGAGATCATAGAGACAGCACAAATACATCACGACTTGTCACAGAATTGCTTTGAATGTTAGCTTTTAAAAACCGATGCACAATGAATATTCTACAGAAATGGCTTTCTGACATTCTAAAGGAGACCGCCAAATCTTTGTGCCTAACATCCATTAACACAGAGCTCTGAGTCCCACTGCTGGGTTGCCTCTGAAGCTGTGCAGGGATGGTCTTGGTCAGTCCCTGGATGGGAGATTAGATGCTGCTAGGAGTGATGTTGGAGAACCAGTAGTGAGTACTAAGCATCAAATCCCAATGCCCCATGAATACTAGTGGGGACTGCCCTTAGTATAGCAGGGTCTTTTAGAGAGGATGATAAAAATGGATGCTCTGACTTTGTGGTTAGAAAACATAAAACCATATTAAATAAATGAAGTTAAACTCTGTATCCAATATGGCTACCTTATCATCTCCATCTTCCAATGGACCCTATGTTGCTAATTTGATAGAATGAAATTTGTGACAAAGAGCTGGGTGAGTTCCAGTGGGCCAGCACAACATAACAAAAAAGTATGAGAATCACTACTGTTAGTTGAGATGAAAAATAGCATCATGTATTTTCAGTCATATTTATTTGCTGTATGTGCTAATACTAATGTTTCTAAGAGAACTGCTGTAAGGGCTAATAGTAACATTACCAACAAAAGTAATAATGATAATTATAGATTGCTAATATTAATGCTGCATAGACTATTAATAATAATACAAATTATGCTGGCAGTAATGCTGAATGGGCTAATAGTAATGCTACCAAGTATAGCTTGTTAGTAAAAGTAATGCTTCATGGGCTATTAGTAATATTGCTAATGTTGCTCATAGTAATGCCTCACTGGCTAATAGTAATGTTGCTCATAGTAATGCTGCATGAGCTAATAGTAATGTTGCTCATCGTAATGCTGCATGGGCTAATAGTATTGTTGCTCATAGTAATGCTGTATGAGCTAATAGTAATGTTGCTCATCGTAATGCTGCATGGGCTAATAGTAATGTTGCTCATAGTAATGCTGTATGAGCTAATTGTAATGTTGCTCATCGTAATGCTGCATGGACTAATAGTAAATTTGCTCATAGTGATGCTCATAGTGATGCTATCTACTTCTGTCTCTGAAGATTCATTGAATTTGGCATTAAAGGTATTTACTGGCTCCCTGCTTATTAAACCCTTCTCATATTTTCTGTGTAATGCAGGTGGATCAGGATTCTGATTTGATACAGAGAGATTTAGTGTCTGTTTCTCTTGATCAAAGACCCCTTCAAAAGCTGATCTTGGAGCCCATGCCTGTGCCCTTGCTGAGCTCTAAACTCTAGAAGATTGTAAACTCTAAAGCCATCAACTCTTTCAATGGCAACTCCAAAGCCTCTTTTAGATGGTCCCTGTCCCGAGATGTTATTACACAGTGTGCTGCTAGGAAGCACAGACAAGATGTTAGACATATTTCAACAGTTACCACTGACAACTCTAATGTTCCTAATGTCACCCAGAAAATATATTAAGATAAAAAAAACTCTTGAGTTCCAACAGAGTGCATGTGGCTATAATCTGTCCAGGATTTCAAAGGACCGACGACAGCTAATTTCTCCTCAACACTGTACCCAGTTTCATTTAGCACAGTGGCCCTGGCGAAGAATGTCAAGTCTGTAGATGACGGTGGCAGCCTTAAGCCAGGGTATTCACTGAAGAAAACAGCCGCCCCCCCATGGGCATGACATCATAGGGCACAGGACAATCAAAAGAATATTGAAGTCTGTGTGTGGGAGATTAAACACTCGCTGCCTCAAAGAGGAGCCCCGGGATGCCCTGTGTTGTCTGTCAAATGTTCTGGTCTGGCTAGAAGACAGACAAAAATAAAAGGATGAAGGAAAGAGGACTGAGACTGAAGAATGGAGAATGAGACTTCACGTTATCAACAAGTGTTCTGAGTCATCGACGAGAGAGAGAGAGATTTTGCGGAAAGCCGACATTCTGAAGGTTACTGCGAGCCAAATGTGGTGGAGCGCCGCATCTGGGCCAGGCAGACGTGAAGCTGTGTAAAGATTATGTTATGCTTTTATCATGGTTTCTCCTGAACATGTGTGTGCATTTGCAAAGCGAGAGGGGAAACAGTCCGCTGATCAAAACTGCACATGTTTTCAGTTTCCTACATGTGTTTTCTTTCCCAATTATGTTAAATCTCCAACTCAGCGCAAACACACATCCTCCTCACACTACTTTTGTGGGGGGGGGGGGCAACACAGACGAGAAAGAGAATGTCCGCCTCTGATTTCTGTTTGGTATTGTTCGTGTGCATTTCCTTGTATAGGCCCAGATCTGAGGCAGGAAAAGGCAGCCACAGCAGTTGCCTTTGATCTGTATGTTTTATGGCCCCTGTCAGAGTATTGTCTGTTAAGTCCCTTTGTTGTCCCTACCCCCTAATGAAGTCTTCAGACCGGCTTGTTGACTCCACAAAAGGAGCACCAACTAGTCAGCTAAAGGGCTGGGAGGCAGCAGTCACAACAGGCCTCGTCTCCCCCTGCCTCTCCCTGGCGTCTACCGTCCATCCCCCTGACAAAGACCTGCTGCCTTTAGAAAGGACTGATTTATTTGCTATGGAGCACTTGAAGCAGAAAATATCTTATCTCTGACACATGAACCCAAAATGTCTGTTACCATATGAAAACTACTACAGTATACATTGTTCGAAATACTGTAGTATTTCTGTGTATATTTGCAGTATGCAATGTTTTATTCACTGGGTTTCTTTCTATAAAAAGTTTGTATTATGTTATATTTGTATGTATTGGTTGGTTGCTGCTGCTTCTGACAGTAGCTACTTGGAATACTAACACATCCTAAATCCTGTATTATTAAGTAGTGAGTTATTTTTAACCTATGTCAACCATAGTGAAAATTGTGGTGCTCTAACCTGAACATGCATTGGCTGCGTTCCCCTGCAGAGACGTTGAATGCATCACATTATGGTTGCATTCCAAGGAAGCGACTGTCATAGACTGACAGATTGCTAAAACATATGATTTAGTTGACTGATACAACACCTGAATAGGCACTTATTGTATGTGTCAGCTATGCCTAAACATAATAAAGAGGAAGAGGGTGCAATCTGCAATCAAACAGCAGTTAGGGATGCGCCATTCAATTTGGAGTTTAACTTTCTCAAAGATGTACTGGAGGAAGATTTTCCATGAATAAATAAATAAATGTGATTGCTTGGTTCAGTTGGTGGAGAAGGCAGAGCATGCATTTTAAAATGGATGAATGGTTTTAGAGGACATTTGATGAGGGTTTTTGTTTGTCCCTAATCTTAACCCTTGCCACAACCTTAACCCTAATATTATCCCAGAATAGCAGATACATCTTTTTATGGTACTTAAGTTTGGTTCTGATTATGAGAGGGTGTCTGATTCTATTTGCTGGCACAACAGGTATCCCTGGTCTCAAAAGTTTAAGAACCATCGGTATATCTTACAGTATAATTGTAGAATTTTATGGAAAAAACGTAATGATTGAACGATACCGCAGCTATTGGGACTGTGCAGACTGTGTTTAACCATTCAATATTTCCTCTGAAGGGATGTGTTCTTCTGTCCCTATGCCCATCTCTGTGGTATTTTACTTGTCCCCTCTCCATATTCCTTAAGAAAGATGTTGACTGTTGAATAATCACATATCACATGTTTAAAAGCACATATGAAGTTGAAGCAGAAATTGTAACTCTCATTTCTAATGCACAAAGGAGCATCCAAATTGAATGGATTGCATACTCTTTGATCTGTCAGCAGAGGTAGTGTCAGAGAGAAGCAACAGACAGTGAAACTCTGGCTGGAAATGAAAGCCTTCCTAAAAGCCTTACAGTCACATGTTACTTCTGCTAAATACTGCAGCAAAAACACATGAAGTACAGCAATAGCAGCAGCGAAATATATTAAAATCTATCAATCTATTTTATTTTTTACATCAGCAGTTGTCACAAAGTGCTTTTATAAAACACCCGGCATTAAACCCCTAGGAGCAAACAACAATAGTGTTGAAATCCAGTGGCTAGGAAAAACTCACTAAGAAGGCCAACATTTTGGAAGAAACCTACAAAGGAACCAGGCGCTGAGGGGTGACCAGTCCTCTACTGGCTGTGCCGGTGAACATATTATTAGTCCAAATTGTAATAGTTAATCGATGCATGTGAGCAGAGTCTATTTAAACCTAGTCCAGATCAGAGGCATGACCAGATGGACAAGGACCGGGACAGACTTGGAAGGGCGGAGTCAGCAGAGTGGCAGCTGAAATCGTCAGGTATCGTCTTGATCTGCAACACAACCAGGAGGACTTTGGACAAGTATACAAATGAGTCAAGCCTGGTACTCCGCAGGTTTGGGTTATATCCTCCTAAGTTTAAAACGACAGAAGACAGGGAACATTTTGAAAATGCATTCCTTAGATCTACAATGATTAATAGTGGAGAAGGAGAACTGACCCTACTCCCCCAGCACAATAATATAGCAGCGTAAGACATTGGGCCTGAGACAGGGGGTCCAGTGACACTGTGACCCTATCCGGAGGAGGCCCTGTACAGGGTCCAACAGGCAGGAAATCAATCCACCCACATTGCCATGCATCAACCAAAGGGACACCCACCAATTGTAATCATCCTGAATGAGGGCCGAGTATTGCCAGCAGGGTAAATTCCAATTGCACATGTGAGCAACAGAGAGGCAACAACAATCCAGTGACTGCCCCGAATGGCATTGGAGGGAGGGCATCATGGTGATGAGAGCCCACCTGGCAAGACAGCAAGGGTGTACAGTGTCAGGCCTTTCTGGTCACTTTCACGCCCCTGGGCCAGACAAAATTTATTCATAGACGGAAGAGATGCATCTTTAGTAGACACTTGAAAGTTTGCATATATAACCTGAATTGGCATATCTATGAGTGAAGGCCCTGCTTCTGGCTGTTTGTTTAGACATTTTAGGTACAATTAAAAGGCCTGCATCTTGCGACCTAAGGTTACGTTTAGGTATGTATGGCTTTATCATTTCAGCGAGATAATCATATATTGATTTATAGGTTAACAATAAAACCTTAAAATCAGCCCAAACAGGCAGCCAGTGTAAAGAGACTAGTACTGGAGTAATGTGTTACATTTTTTTGTTCTAGTTAGGATTCTGGCATCTGTGTGGGGCACTAATTGAATTGTATTTATTTATTTATAAGGGTAACCACAAAAAAGAGCATTGCATTAATCTAATCTTGAAGTAACAAAAGCATGGATTAGTTTCTCTGCATCAGTATTGCATAGAAAGTTTTTGAAAAGATGAAAATAAGCATCTCTTGAGATATTTTATATGTTCATCAAAGTTGAAGTACGGGTCAAGGTTACCGCCAATATTTCTTATAGTTTTTTGGGATACAACCATGCAGCCTTCGAGGTTCAGAGTAAGATCTGCCAACTCTTTGTTTCTTGTGTCCAAAAACTAGCATTTCTGTTTTTCTTGAGTTTAAAAGCAAGAAGTTATCTGTCATCCACTTGCTAATAACTGAAACACATGCTTCCAAAGTAGAAAATCTGGGGGCTTCTCCATGCTTCATCAAAATATGTAACTGTGTGTCATTAGCATAAGAGTGAAAATTGACATTGTGTTTCTGGATTACATCACCAAGAGGCAGCATATATAGTGAGAACAAAAATGAGCCCAGAACTGAGCCTTGAGGAACACCAACACATACTTATGTGTTGTCAAAGGATATACTATCCACACATACAAACTGATATCTTTCAGATAAATAAGATTTAAACCATGCTAGAACATGTCCACGTAGCCCAATATGGGTTTCCAGTCTCTCTAAGAAAAAGGAGTGATCAATAGTGTCAAAAGCAGCACTGAGATCAAGAAGCAACAGGATGGATGCGGAAACTGTTGTCTGAGGCCATTAGAAGGTCATTTGTTACCTTCATGAGTGCTGTCTCTGTACTATGATGGGGTCTGAAACTGGAGTGGACTGGTGCATTTCATAAATGTTATTTGTCTTCTGGAAGCTATTCAGGTGTGGGAAGGATTTGGCTAGGATTTTGAGAGGAATTGGAGGATCAATGTTGGCCTATAGTTATTTAATATGTCTGGATCCAGATTCAATTCGATAACAAGCACATCATGGAACAAGAGGCCCAGCATTCTGAGCTTAAAATAACATAATCAGAAGCCATTTGTATGAGACAAAGATGCTGTATTTGCAGATCTTGCTAGCAGGTTGCCACTTCCTCTGCCACTCTGTGGCTAGCTCTAACCATGACCCCATGACTCTGGAAGTGAGCAGTCGTTAAACCTCATAAACACCCACACAAGTATTGGCCTCACATATACAGTGGGGAGAACAAGTATTTGATACACTGCTGATTTTGCAGGTTTTCCTACTTGCAAAGCATGTAGAGGTCTGTAATTTTTATCATAGTTAATTTTTTTTACGAACTATGAGAGATGGAATCTAAAATAAAAATCCAGAAAATCACATTGTATGATTTTTAAATAATGAATTGGCATTTTATTGCATGACATAAGTACATAAGTATATAAAAAAGCAGAAGTTAATATTTGGTACAGAAACCTTTGTTTGCAATTACAGAGATCATACGTTTCATGTAGTTCTTCACCAGGTTTGCACACACTGCAGCAGGGATTTTGGCCCACTCCTTCATACAGACCTTCTCCAGATCCTTTAGGTTTCGGGGATGTTGCTGGGCAATACGGACTTTCAGCTCCCTCCAAAGGTTTTCTATTGTGTTCAGGTCTGGAGACTGGCTAGGCCACTCCAGGACCTTAAGATGCTTCTTACTGAGCCACTCCTTAGTTGCCCTGGCTGTGTGTTTTGGGTCGTTGTCATGCTGGAAGACCCAGCTACGACCCATCTTCAATGCTCCTAATGAGGGAAGGAGGTTGTTGGCCAAGATCTCGTGATACATGGCCCCATCCATCCTCCCCTCAATACGGTGCAGTCATCTTGAGCCCTTTGCAGAGAAGCATCCCCAAAGAATGATGTTTCCACCTCCATGCTTCACGGTTGGGATGGTGTTCTTGAGGGTTCTACTCATCCTTCTTCTTCCTCCAAACACGGCAAGTGTTGTTTAGACCAAAAAGCTGTATTTTTGTCTCATCAGACCACATGACCTTCTCCCATTTCTCCTCTGGATCATCCAGATGGTCATTTGCAAACTTCAGATCGGCCTGGACGTTCGCTGGCTTGAGTAAGGGGACCTTGCGTGCGCTGCAGTATTTTAATCCATGACAGCGTAGTGTGTTACTAATGGTTTTCTTTGAGACTGTGGTCCCAGCTCTCTTCAGGTTATTGACCAGGTCCTGCCATATAGTTCTGGGCTGATCCCTCACCTTCCTCATGATCATTGATGCCCCATGAGGTGAGATCTTGCATGGAGCTCCAGACCGATGGAGATTGACATCTTGAACTTCTTCCATTTTCGAATAATTGAGCCAATAGTTGTTGCCTTCTCAGCAAGCTGCTTGCCTATTTCCCTGTAGCCCATCCCAGCCTTGTGCAGGTCTATAATTGTATCCCTGATGATGTCCTTACACAGCTCTCTGGTCTTGGCCATTGTGGAGAGGTTGGAGTCTGTTTGATTGAGTGTGTGGACAGGTGTCTTTTATACAGGTAACGAGTTCAAACTGTTGCAGTTAATACAGGTAATGAGTGGAGAGCAGGAGGGCTTCTTGAGAGCTGGAATTCTAACTAGTTGGTAGGTGATCAAATACTTGTCATGCAATAAAATGCATATTAATTATTTAAAAATCATACAATGTGATTTTTTGGATTTTGTTTTAGATTCCTTCTCTCACAGTTGGAGTGTACCTATGGTAAAATAGGTACACTCTACATTACATACCTCTACATGCTTTGTAAGTAGGAAAACCTGCAAAATCAGCAGTGTATCAAATACTTGTTCTCCCCACTGTACATACACAGAATGCGTGCAACTCTAACTCTCTCACACAAATAAACCAATGCATTGTCTTTTTCTTCAACAGTCACATTCCGCTCACAACAATCTTATTTAATTTCTAAACCAGTCTGTGTGCATTTAGTTGTGGGTTTTTTTCATGTGGAAATTCAAGCCAACATCAACGCATCAAGCCCTTGTGATGGAAGGCCTGAATCTGTGTCTCTGTAGTTTGTAGTGTAACATCCATGCCAAGACCTTGTGATGGAAGGCCTGAATCTGTGTCTCTGTAGTTTGTAGTGTAACATCCATGCCAAGACCTTGTGATGGAAGGCCTGAATCTGTGTCTCTGTAGTTTGTAGTGTAACATCCATGCCAAGACCTTGTGATGGAAGGCCTGAATCTCTGTCTCTGTAGTTGTTTGTGTAACATTCATGCCAAGACCTTGTGATGGAAGGCCTGAATCTGTCTCTGTAGTTTGTGGTGTAACATCAATCAATCAATAACATTTATTTTATAAAGCAGTTTTTACATCAGCAGTTGTCACAAAGTGCTTTCACAAAACACATGGCCTTAAACCCCAGGGAACAAACCACAGTAGTGATAAACTTCAGTGGCTAGGAAAACCTCCCTAAGAGAGACAAAATTTAGGAAGAAACCTAGAGAGGACCCAGGCTCTGTGGGGTGACCAGTCCTCTTCTGGCTGTGCAGAGTGAACATATTAAAAGTCCAAATTGTAATAGTTCGATGCATCTGGCCTAAGCCACATCCATTCCAAGACCATGTAATGGAAGGCCTGAATCTGTTTCTCTGTAGTTTGAAGTGTTACATCCATGCCAAAACCTTGTGATGGAAGGCCTGAATCTGTGCCTCTGTAGTTTGCAGTGTAACATCCATGCCAAAACCTTGTGATGGAAGGCCTGAATCTGTCTCTGTAGTTTGTAGTGTAACATCCATGCCGCAACCTTGTGATGGAAGGCCTGAATCTGTGTCTCTGTAGTTTGTAGTGTAACATCCATGCCAAGATCTTGTGATGGAAGGCCTGAATCTGTGTCTCTGTAGTTTGTAGTGTAACATCCATGCCACAACCTTGTGATAAACATTTATTTGCCAGTGGTTTTCCTATTTGTTGACACAGATGAGGTTAGTTGAGCAAGTGTGTGTGTGTGTTTTTATTTCTGTGTGTGTCTACGGGTGTGTGACCATTTTATTAGATTACACAAGCTGTGTTTTGTTCTTCCAGACTCATGGAGGAAAACAACCTCACTAGTTTTGTAAATGTGCTGATATTCTCAGAGGAATACTGTTTATTACAAGAGCGAATAAGTTCAACTACTCTGAGTGGTGTGGAAAAACCTGTTTAGAGCTAGAAATCCGATTGTATGGTTTGTGGGTGTGCACGTATGTGTGTGCGCGTATGTGTGTGTGTGCGTATGGGTATGGGCATGCGTGTGACATTGAGTGGGACTCTCTCATTCCTCATGTGTTTTGCTGTAACACCTTTTGATAGATTTCTTTGAAAGTATACAGAACAAATACCTGCAAACTCATCAAAAAATTCACCCAAACATCATTTTTCGTTATTTTTGGTTATTGTGCATAGGATAAAACATTGCAATGGAACGCGGTGGCGTTGCCATCTCCGGGCTTACCTAGTTGCTACCAGAAATTGAAATCTTTTACATAGCCAGTTAATCACCAATCGAGTGGACGGTAGATAACTTGTTTTTACACTCAAGCTTAGGGAGAGATCGGATCATTTTTCTTGCTGAGACAGGGAGGAAGTGGGGGAGGGTCACGCTTTTTTAATTTCAGTCTTGGGGAGGGTTTACTGTTTTTCATTAAGTCCAAGGGAGGGCCATTTTATAATCGATTACCTTTTAGTAGCCTATGTGTCAGACATTTAAAACGTATTTATTGACTGGCGGAACATACCTTATTTCTAAGTAAGCATCCAATTCGATCACTATTTGTTCACTGTAGATTGTCTCGAAATATTCAATGGACAATCTGAGACGAAGGGAGATGTACAATTGGGGGGAAAAGCGAGTGGAACGAATCATGTGTTGGATGAGTTGCTGCTACCGAATATGGAGTCCATGTGGAAGGTTAGACTATCAGTAGGACTGAGTTGCCTTGCTCCTTTTTACCAGTGTCATGCGGAAAGGGAATGGTTCAGGATTGCAGGGACCTGTTCTCCACAATGGCACTGCGTCAATGTAACATTTTGCTTCAAATTGTGGAAAAGGACAACAAACAGGACAAGGGAACAGTGGAGTCACAACTCTGTGCAGAAATTGTACATCAGGTCATTGACTTTTTAGTAAATGAATACTATAGAAAGATCGCCCAAGCCTTGCACTGTGCAGACAAATCATGCTCAGAACAGGTTCAGCGAGCTGGGCCTAAATCCTACCCGTGCTAAGGGGTTGAGTGATCTGGAGCAGAGCTGTCGGCAAATGTGAGGAGAGCTGGCATTTGTCCCAGTACTTTTCAACTCAGAGGAGTATCAAGCGCAATCTTCTATTCTAAATGTAAAAAACCTTTGCAACAGAAAAGAATAAATGTGAATTTCTTGCAATTGAACAAGTTAATAAAATAGTACAGTGATCTTCTAGCTACAGCCAACTTGGCCTCGGAGGCAGAGCATCAACCACTTCTCTCAACAACAGTGCAGATGGTTACTAGCTGCTTTCTTTGCACATGCTCCCCTATCACATGCTTCCTGGTCGGGTGAAAATGCAAAATCTGTGGACATTTTATTAGTAAAAAAACAAGGAATGTTAAACTCCTCAATGTATCCCCTATCACAATAGAATGATCATATCCATTACTGACAAACTGTTATTGTTGCATTTAGTAGCCTGCATTTGTAGCTACTATATGTTAAGTAGAGAGCTAGCTTACATTATTAGGTACCTAGGTAGTATTATTTTAAAGCTCACTGATTACATTTGTTTGCCACAGGAGAAAGACGAGTACAGATGAAACAACATGCTGCTGCTACCCAAGGCCAAGGGGCAATGATTAAGTTCCTGAAATGGTTAGCTTGCTGCTCAGTTGGCTAAATTAAGACGGATGGCATGGTGTTGTTGCATAGACATTTGTAAAACATTTCACAACCTAGTTAGCTAAACATTCTAGTCGTCTACTCAGAAAATATAAATACTTTTGTTGAACCATAACAGATGGATGACGACTAGTGCATTAGTATAAGTAGCTAATGAATTCTAGTGCTAACAAATCTGTCTTTTGCAGACAGACATTGTGGTGTAATTTCATGGTGACTCCTAGCGATAGAGACTGGTAGGATAGAAGAAGAGTGCAATACATTGTGACATCATTCAATGGTATCTGATATATGGAATGGGATTATCATTTTATAAACACCTTTTTGAAGTTAGCAGTTGATTAATTTTATAACTCATTATATAACATTTCATACTGTAACTATTAACTGTTACATGCCTAGTCCATCTGGATAAGTGTCTACAAAATTACAAAAAAAATATATGAAAATTTACAATTATCTTTCAACAACAAAGCATACAAGGAGGGCACACCTCCTTGTTATCAGACTGGTCCCCAAGAAAGACCCCTAATATGTCCCAAATTTTGCCCCACCACTTTTTGACTTGTGGTGCCACCTCTGTCTGGAGGACAAGCTAGTAGCATGAAGGCCAGCTGAAGACATTGTGACCCCAAGGAAGGGAGTTCATTCTCAGCCTGAACCCGATCACGATTGGGTGGGGCCTTTTATTTCTGATATTGTATTCCGGCTTGGCTTGTGACAGTGATTCAAAAATAGAAACTAGTGCTCTCTCCACTTGCAAGAATGGCATGCATTTAGTGCAGCATTGTACATATTTGTGTATGTGTGTTTATCTCTGAATCAGCTGGTGCCATAGTTGTGTTATAATATTCATACATTTGTAGATGAAAAACTATAATAAAGGCTTGATTTTTCACGGACAATTACATTTTTAAATGTTTTGCTTTTCAAATATATAGGTGTGCTCAAAGGTTTGTAGGTCATGACAGAATGGCACAATCATAAACTGACCCCTGTTCCAAATGTTGCAGACCCTTAGTTCTTAATACTGTGTATTGCCCCCTTTAGCATCAATGACAGCCTGCAGTCTTTTGTAATAGTTGTCTGAGGCCCTGAAGTCTTGCAGGTGGTATAGCTGCCCATTCATTTTGGCAAAATGCCTCCAGGTTATGCAAAGTCTTTGGTTGTCTTGCATGAACTACATTTTTGAGATCTCCCCAGAGTGGCTCGATGATATTAAGGTCAGGTGTCTGTGATGGCCACTCCAGAATCTTCTCTTTTATCTGCTGTAACCACTGGAGGTTCAACTTGGCCTTGTGCTTAGGGTCAATGTCGTGCTGGAAAGTCAAAGAGCGTCCCATGTGCAGCTTTCGTGCAGAAGAATGCAAATTGTCAGGCAGTATTTTCTGATAAGATGCTGCATTCCTCTTGTATCCTGAAATCTTTCTTTGTCTTGGAATCAAGAGATCCCCAAATTTTCCACTTCTTAATATGTGATTGAACAGTACTGACTGGCATTTGCAAGGCTTTGGATATCTTTTTATTTCCTTTACCTTGTTACGCAGGTCTTTAGACTGTCTGCTCCCCATTGCTCAGTATTTAGCCTGCTCAGTGCATCCATGTGAGAGCTAACAAATTCATTGACTCTTTTTACACAGACATTAATTGCAAATTAAAAAGCTACCAGTGTGGGAAATGCAACTTTAATTGCCATTTTCACCTGTCTGTGTCAATTTGTGTGTCTGTAACAAGGCCAAACATTCAAGGGTATGTAAACTTTTGATCAGGGCCATTTGGGTGATTTCTGTTAAAAAGGAGCCAAACAACTATGTGATAATAAATATCCTTAAATAAATAAATAACAATTGCCTGCTCACTCATATTTTCCAAATCATACAGAAATTTCACAATTTCTGCCAGGGAATGCAAATTTATGAACACAGCTCTGTAGCTAATCTAGGCTGTACATGTTTTAATTTTTCCACTTATATTAGGTCAGCTGTTTGTATAATGGGCCTATATTAAGCTACTAGCTACCTTTGCATGCATTTTTGAGCAGGAGAGTGTTTATGAGACCAAATGCACTTGATTTTCTTCTGTGGATTTTACTTACCGTTTAGCCACCATTCATGTAGTTGTTAATCTGCGTCTAGAATGGGGAGGGGCAGGATTTTTCCCTCCTAAGCTGGTGGTGGTTTATGTGAAAAAATGGAAGCACAGTATTAATATGTTGATGTCAATCCATTGAGGGGCCTGCAGTTGGCTTTTGTATCTTGACGATTGTATTCAGTGTTTTTGTTGAATTCGTTTAAGCCTGCTTGATAGCCGTCTTTTTCAGCTTCCTGGTACGTTTCTGCGTCTGCCCCTCGTGGTCAGCCAAGCTATGAAGTGCACCCAAATTGGCTCAGACATTTATTGCCTGTCTGTCTCTTTGTGGGTCTGTCCTCCTCAGGTTGAGTCATGCCCACAAGTCAGCAATCAGAGTCCTCCGGAGAATGCAGTACTTTGTGGCCAGACAGAAATTTCAGGTAAAAGACAGGGTGGGGGGGGCGGGGAGGAAGGGTGGAGGGGGGTTGAGAGAATGGGCTCTGCAGAGTGTTTTGGTTACTCAGGAAGGGGAGGGGCAGCCGAAGGGCATGTTGTGCAGCTGCAGGACCGCTGTACGTGCGTGCGTGTGCGCGTGTGTGTGTGTGTGTGTGTGTGTGCCTGTGTGCACAATGTACATTTTGTCTGCGGGTGAGACCGTGCCTGCGACTTGCACCTGCATGTCTGGCCTGTCGTCGGTTCAGCCTCAGTACCATGAGAACCCTGTTCACCTCAGCCTCTGCGGTCGGAGTCTCACAGCTGTAGCAGCCCGGGCAGAATGGCCTCTCCACCCCATAGAAACTGACTGCGGTTAGAGCCTCATCAGCCTGCAGCACACCCAGGCCATGGTCTCAGCCTCTCTCAACCCATCCTCTCATTACCTCATTATGTTTTTACACAATTCACTGCTCTGTCCAAACCCGACCATTTTGTTATTGAAAAACTGGGTGGTTTGAATCACGGTTGTCTGAATGCCGCCTACGAGGCTGTTTGCTACCACAATGACAACATATGGATTTTCTTACATTGTGTGGCACATAAAAACAGCTCTTAGCCATGGTATATCTGCCGTTTACCACACCCCCTCGTGCCTGGTTGCTTTGATGCCACCATAGTCGCGAAATATGTTCCTCCTCACATAAACCAACTCTCACAACCCAACGCAATGAGTAAAGGCCACTTAACAAGCGTTGTATTTTAGGTTTTTCTTCATTGTCAATTTGCACTGCAATAAAATAACACCTAGGAAATTCAGAGAGGTGACCAAGGGTGACAGTGGCTTCTGTTTATTGTTTGTGTTGCTCAAATCCAATATTTGTGGTCCTCAGCAAGCGAGGAAGCCATACGACGTGAGGGACGTGATAGAGCAGTACTCCCAGGGACACCTCAACATGATGGTCCGCATCAAGGAGCTTCAGAGGAGGTGGGCCGCAGACTCTGTCTCTCTCTTCCGGTTTCTATCCTCTTGTCTTTCGCCTCCTGTCTGTTTCAGTTTTTTTTCAATTGAAGGCCTTTAAAATGTAAGGCTTGTAAACTAAGGAAACAATAGTTTACATTGCCAAAGCAAGTCAAAATTATTATAATCACCGTAATATGCTGTAATAAATTACAAAAGTCAAAACTAAATTAAAAAACAACTTCACAGTTTCAAGTATTCATTATATACAGGATGTCCCTCCGTCTGTCTCTCTATCTCTGTCTCTAATCATCTCTCTGTCTATCTTTCTTCCTGTCTCTCGCTCTGTCTCTCTTTCTGCCTCCCTGTCAGTCTGTCATTTTCTTACCCTCTCTTTCCACTGCTATGTCACATATGCTACTAACAAATGCTGAAGTTCTGTCCAAATGTCCCATACTATGTTTCTGTGCTCCTTTCTTTCCCAGACTGGACCACACGTTGGGGAAAGGAGGCATGTTTCTGCCAGGTATAGCCTCCCACAGGAAACACAGCAGACCAGAGTATATATCTGATAGGCTCTTGTCATTCGTCACCGTTCCCCTAACTGTTATATACATCTCTCAACCCGTCTGACTGTGATATGGCTGGACTAGACTAAATATTCTGGCCAAAGATCTGTCTCTGTATATGTAGTGTGCGAGCCCGTATATGTTTGTATATGTGTGTTCGGGTACACAAACTTATATTTGTATGCTGCCAGTCTGTCGCCTCCTCTGCTGCTCCTCCATTTTCCACTAGTCTGAAATGTCTTCTGATCCAGGGAGTTGACATCTTTTAACACATGCTCGATTGTCCCTAGTATTATTACCCTGGTAGTGTTACCATGGTATTATTTCCCTGGTATAATTACCCGGTATTATTACCCAGTTATTATTACCCTGGTGGTGTTACCCTGGTAGTTTTACCCTGGTAGTGTTACTCTGGTAGTGTTAATCTGGTGGTGTTACCCTGGTGTTATTACCCTGGTATTATTACCCTGGTAGTGTTACCCTGGTATTATTATCCTGGTAGTGTTACCCTGGTAGTGTTACCCTGGTAGTGTTACCTTGGTAGTGTTATCCTGGTATTATTACCCTGGTATTTTTTACCCTGGTACTATAATCCTGGTAGTGTTACCCTGGTAGTGTTACCCTGGTGTTATTACCCTGGTACTATAATCCAGGTAGTGTTACCTTGGTAGTGTTGTCAGGGTAGTACTACCCTGTTAGTGTTCCCTGCTATCATTATTATGGAACTGCCATGTTCTCTAGGCTGCATTCCACCCTCCATGTTCCTTTGAACCAGGAACATGTATACAGTTAGAACTAGACTGAGTCTGCCACCTGTAAGATGCACCCTATTTCATTCATACTGTAGTTCTATGTAGAGTTATCTTTGTTAGGGGGCCCTAAATAAAGAAGGAGGGTGCGTGCCTGTGCGTTTGTGTGTGTGTGTGTGTGTGTGCGTGCGTGCGTGCGTGCCTGCGTGCGTGCGTGCGTGTGCATGCGTGCACGTGCGTGTGTGTGATGTGGGGTAGCAATGTCCTCTGTGTTACTTAGCATGGGGTGTAATGTGAGATGATTAAGTCAGGGAAATGAAGCATTCTGTAATAGCATGTCCTACTGGCATGGTCTCATGGCAGTTAGTAATAAATTGGGTTATACAAAAAAATATGATTGGACCAACCTCTCTCCACTTCTCCCATCGACCTTCCCCCAGGCCTAGTGACATCTGATACCATCTAATGAGGGCACCATTAACGTCTCTCTCACATTGACCTACGAATACATTAGCATGTTTTGAATTTATTGTATTGTCCTTACCAATGCTGATTGAGAGTACCATGCAAGGAAAGAGTGTTAGTGAATTCTGGGAATTGTGTGTGTGTTTGTTTTTCAGAGAAAGGCATAGATAAGGAGTACAACACTATGGGAGCCAGACTGATCCGTATGGAAGATAAGGTAAGAACATACTTATTCACCTGTGTGTGTTGTGTGTGTTTGTTGTGTGTGTGTGTGTGTGTGTGTGTGTGTGTGTGTGTGTGTGTGTGTGTATATACGTAAGTGCATGTCATTTAGGAACTGTTCACAATGTACTGGGGGAGGGGTTAGGGCTGTTTTGAGTTTTGCTTTGTTTTTGGTGTTGAATTTTCTTTTCCATTAAGTGTTTTTTACCATAGAATGTATTCCTTTTTATTGTGTTTAAGATGTTACTTTCATTTGACTACACTAATGTAAAACCATCTTGACAAGCCTCGTAAAATGAGATTCAACTGTTTTTGAACTGCTTCAGTTATGTACACAGCAACTAACCATTAGATATGGTTAATTATCCAACACTACACTCTGTCCTGTTACATGGTTAGAAGTCTTGTGATCGGAATGCATAGCTGGCGGACCAGGATTTCGAAGCGCTCGAAGCCAGTCGTCTGCGGGCAGTCGCCTGTTGTTTAACGGTTGTTTGGGGCGCTGGCGATGAAACCTTAATGTGTCCCATGTGTTTCCTTTTAATAATAATGCACATTATTTAGAGTATCATATGTTCTCCAGCCGATGGTGTAGAATGCAGCCGGTCCTGATGGCAGAGCCGGTTCACAATGGTCGGTGAAACCTCAACCTTCTGGCCTGTGGACCTGAGCCACATTGACTGGTATAATCAGTAGCCACCTTTAGAAACACGGTGTTGGTACACATTGTTGTTCTATCTGGTCGTTAAACTCTCCACACCCCCACACAGGATTTTGAATGGTCCCTCAGATGTCTTGTGTGATGGAATCTCCTTAGCGATGTATGTCACGGCTGGGTTCGGTCAATGCGTGATGGTGTCGCAATCTTTTTGTTGTAATCTGCTCGTCGGCCGGTGTGTACGTGCAAGCAAGCAAGCTGCTTCGTTTGACCTTTCTCACTTCATTCAGCCCTCATTAACTTCGCCCCTTTCACCTCTGTGCAACAGCGACCGCTGTCGTGACCGTGTTGTTGTGTTCCGGTAGGGGAACAGTCTGCTTTAAAAAGAATAGAGCGCTCCCAAACACCCAGTCTCACACACAAGCACAAACAGAAACCTGAACACGCCGTCCTTGCCAGAGAGTGTCCAGTGGACAGCAGCTGTGTTATGGAGGACTGTCCAGTAACACGGCATGTCGCGCCTCAGCACCATGCCCAGTAATTGCCCATGAGGGACCGGAGTGTGCCAACGTCAGTTGGTCAGACAGGGCCGGCCACGGTGCCAACGCAGTGTCGTTTGGGTCGGCATGTGGGTCGGCTTTCGTCTGTGTCAGAAATCATCCCCTTCTGGAGTTTTCCGCTGGCTTAGGCAAGTCTCACAGGATGAATATATGACTGGCATGGGAATCTTTGCTCTGCCTGCTATTCACAAGTTTCTGGTGTGTGTGTGTGTGTGTGTGTGTGGAGTTCAATGCTTTTCTCTCTCTTCCAGTTTTTTGGCTCTAGGAATTGACTTTCGCTCACTGTTCCATGTCCACCTTTGTGCCTGTGGATGGACTGTGTAGCCCTCCAAATCCTCCTGACAGGAGGGAAATGATCCTCAACTAACACCAACCTGGAGGGGAGAAAATGAGTAAATCCACCAGGGATTGAGAGAGTGAGTTCAGGCCCATTAGATGTCAGCGCGTCAATCTTCCCATTGGTTATTCGCCGTCTCTGTCCCTCCTCCATCCTGGGTCACAACCCAAAGCAACCCGATGGAAACCTGTTGAGACGCCTATTTTCCTAATTAGCAGGCTGGTTCAGAGGAACCAGGCGTTCAAAGCAGCAGGCAGCAGCTTCTCCCGAGGGCCACGAATCCTTCCGAAAAAAACAAACGTGGCTCAAATCAATGCGCGCTACCCGAGTCCAAACACTGACAGCCTCCCACTGGGTCTGTAGTACGGTTCCCATGACAACGGGTTCCACACGGTGAATCGGGGCAAAAAAACAACGCTCCGCGTGTGTGCCTCCTTTCAGAGCGCGGTTCTAGTCGGGTGAATGTCTTGTTTCGGACCGCTCTGTGGGGGCCAGGGGCCGGCACACCTGTTGGGCTTAGAGGAGAGAGGTTCCAGTGCGGTGCCCCCCTCGGGCCAGCAGGTGGATTAACCCACCGACCATACCCCCCCCCCCCCGCTTGGTTCGTGTCTTGGCACATTCCTCCTCGTTCTGCACCGCTGCAACAGAAGCAGCCCGGTCAGATCCCTGTAATTGTCTTGGCTTTTCTGTATCCATTGCCCCTCCTCCCTCCCTCGCTCACTCCCTCCACCTCAGCTGGCCCGCGCTGATAAGACAAGAGGCCTGTCTGCCTCACAGCCACTTGGCTGCAGCTGGAACGACGTCTCCCGCTCCCAGTCGGACAAAGACGGATGTCTCGCTCCGATCGTTGAGCGCGATCCCAATCCCATTAGCCTCAAAGTGAAACAAGTTCTCGATGATTTGAAAGACATTCTCCTCATCGTGTTTTGTAGCAGTCCCGTTCGGGACGAGGAACAGCCTTTCCCAGGTTGAATCCTTTCACTGTCGCTGCACAGAGTCATTGATTTATGGTGTCCTGGTAGAATCAGCCATGAATACTGTCCATCACTCCCAGAAGTACTGAGGGATTATTTATCAGCTGTCTACCTCGGTCTGTGTGTTGTGTGTGTCTGTTAATGTGTGTTTAACCCCTGGCTGTCTTTTGTCGGTCAGCCTCCAACCACAACTACCTTCCTTCTCCCTTGTCCAACCCCCCCCACTCTCTCACACTCCCTGTTTTTCTCCCCCCGTCCTTCCTACACTAAATGACGAGACAATGACAAAGAGCTCTGCTGCTCTGCTCTCTGACTGGCTGTGTTGTCAGCATGTCAGTACTGGGAGCATTCAACTTGCACACGACCCACAGACAGTGTGGGTTGAAGGAGCATTCGTCTTAATGTGGATGAAAGTTGTGCAGCATCTGAGTGGCATGGCGGTGAGTAATACCGTGTTAATGATGGTGCCCTGCGCACTGTGAGACAGTGATTTATACCACGGAGACAAAGCTAAACACGTCCAGCCGAATGGCCCTTTCTGTCTTCTTCCAACTTCTTTAGAAAGGAGGAAGCGGCACAACGCTGGGATGAATTCACCAGTGACCAAGACGGATCGCGGGCCATAACAGTGTGTTATCTTTCTGTCAGACAGCCTCTGTGACAAATGCAGGACCAACCCTGGAAGACCAAGGAGTTAGAGGTTGTTCACGGAATCCCAGGGAAACAGTGTGGAAGGCTGAACGCGTCATGTCCCGAACACGTCCTGTTTGCCTGAGAAAACACATAAACAGCCGCTTGCAACTTTTTTTCCAGGGATTTTTTTTGAAAGTGCCCCTAATTCCAGTGACCGTGTGCTTTTTACAGGAAAAAATATGTTTTTTTGCCCCATTCTCTACAGTACTGCCGTCAAGCCACCGTCACATTTGGGCATTTTACTCACAATTGCGTTTTTATCACGTTTTCCCGACTTTTGGTCAAAGCCGTCAGGGAGGTTCGACTCAAGGGTTTCAAAGTGGCACCAGCGCTGGTCCGCAGAACGTCAAGAAGCGTCTCAGCAATAGGCCTTCCTCTGAGTACATGGACAATCATTTCAGGCATTGCTCCGCTAATATATTAGCGCTGATAGAATGTATATCTACCATTATTTGCAGCCCACGCATCACAGAGGAATGTTCTCACTTAGATGTTAATTCCAGCGTGAGTGAATACCTCGGCCCCAGTAGCCCCGCCCGCTGCCATTCGCTCCAGTGGAAGCCTATTCCCTATAGGCCCTTGCATTTTCTAACAGGTTAGAAATGGTGTGTCTGTTTGTAGCACATTCTCCATATAAGAGATGTCCATCTGCTAGGCATTTCTCCCTCCGTCCCGAACAGCCAAGGCTCAGAGGGGTTGTGTTTAGACGAGACGGCCCGGTGGCTTCCACGCGTCACTACGTTTCCATCTGGCCAGCTTGTCTCACCGCATGACCAGTCCACAAAATGTCCTCTCTCTGCTCTCCCTCCTCCCTCTCTTCCCTCCCTCACTCTCTCTCTCTCTCTCCCTTCCCATCTATCTCCTTCTGTCTCCACTAAACAGGGACACGGTCGTTATCTCAACATCAATGGATGGAAAGGGGTGGGTCGGGAGGGGATCCGAGGCCCACTCAGTGGAGAACGCCAAGTTGTTCTCTCGTCGCTGTTTGCCCACAGGGCTCCGAGTGGCTTTCAAGGGCTTTTATCTCAGCGCTGTGACAAGGCAGTTTATAGACTTGGAGAGGGATAGAGCAGACATCTCATAAGTGACTGTCCAATGCTTGGTTGGTGTCCTCCCAATTGAAGGGACAAACCAGAGGGGTTAGCGTGTTAACTAGTTTGTGTTTAAACATAATGCGCTCAAATCAACTTCTCCACCGGGAGTTCATCTGTAATTGTGTGGTTTGGTATCCAGATCCGAATCGAAGGACCGTTAGGTTGAAGGGGTGCACCCAGCCCATACGGAGGATGTTGGCTCACGACCCTGACCGACATTGGGAGCACTGTGGGCTCTTGACAGTGTGGTGACATCTCCCCAGGCATTGATGTACCACCTCAAAAGCAACGCTAACCCTGCTGTCCCCAGTCCTCTCTCGACCCTTCTCCCCCTCTCCCTTCCCCCACACCCATCTCCTCTCTCCCTGTTCCTTCCGGTCCGCCAGCCATCTCTCCTCTCCTTTTCCTCTCGGCGGCCGGCCGGTCAAGCGAGCTGAGAGCTGCCTGTGGTTGAACCCCGTCGTTTGGTTGATGTGTGTGTTTGGCTGCGGTGCGGCCTGCCTGCCGGGGAGCCAGGCTGAACATCGGACTAAACAAAGAGAGGAAACCTGGCAAGGAAACGGCCACAGCCGCTGCCGGCAGGCAACAACTGTACCCAGCAGAGGCCACCGCAGTAGGCAGACAACACACTCCATATAGGCAGTAAGGCACAGAGGGCTGCGGTATATAGCCAAAATACCATGACTTTAGGCACAACGTAACACAGAGTGCCTGGACAGTAACCTTGGCTGTGGTGTTGTATTCCCCAGACATATCTAGACATAACTAGGCAGCATTAGGAAAGACCTTCTTCATGCTTCCAACTGAAACTGTCCGAGGGGCTTCGGCCAATTCACATGTGCGGAAAAGCTGATTCAGCGAGCTCCCACAATGCTGCATTGAGAGGACAAGGATATCTCACACTCACTTGCGTGCGCACACACACACACACACACACACACACAAACACTCATAGCTTTAACAGACTGGTGTGCTGTTTCTGCCTCTCTGCTGCAGGCCAGTGTCAGCAAGTCCCAGCTCTGCAGCCTGCTGTAGATGCGTCCAGACCTTCCCGGCCTCCTCTTCGTGCCGCTCTCTAATTTCAGTCCGGGCTCTATATGTATGTGTCTACCACATTCTCCCAAACAGCCATCAGCCGGGCACACAGACCTGTGTTGAAACGCTGTTTTCAGTTTTTATTCGCGTAAGTTGAGTATCTGATTAAGGGCCGGCCGCATAAACAGGGTTTGGACTTGGGTGATGCGTCGGTTTAGCTCTGTTAAATTATTGGAATGGAAACCAGTTGTGTATGAGCCCAGCTCTGTCAGCCAGCCAGTCGCTGGTCATCTCCACGATGCCCTGGGGATTACAGTTCTACAGTCTAACTTCACGCCATTTCAATCATCGCCGCAGCCACAACTGTCAGATTGGACTGTCTGCATGTCTCTCCCCCTTTCTCTGTCTCTCCCCCTTTCTCTGTCTCTCCCCCTTTCTCTGTCTCTCCCCCTTTTCTCTGTCTCTCCCCCTTTCTCTGTCTCTGTCTTTCTCTCCCTTTCTCTGTCTCTCCCCCTTTCTCTGTCTCTCCACCTTTCTCTGACTCTCCCCCCTTCTCTGTCTCTCCCCCCTTCTCTGTCTCTCCCCCTTTCTCTGTCTCTCCCCCTTTCTCTGTCTCTCCCCCCTTCTCTGTCTCTCCCCCCTTCTCTGTCTCTCCCCCCTTCTCTGTCTCTCCCCCTTTCTCTGTCTCTCCCCCCTTCTCTGTCTCTCCCCCCTTCTCTGTCTCTCCCCCCCTTTCTTATATCTACTTTCTATCTCCGTGTCTCACAGTTCAATTCATTATGACCAGATACTGTAGATAATAAGACAAATGTTACTTCTCAGTAATAACATTTAACAGAAATGAATGAGAACAATCATTAAATAGCGATGAAGACTGTTATTGGCCCGGTTGGTTGTTTCAGTTGCAGTTTCAAAGTGTGTCAGGAATCACATTTTACAGATAATATGGCACAAAGGATTTTCCCCCTAAATGATTAGAAATGTTTTCTGTTTTAGTTTCTATTTTTTCAAAGAAAATGTGCCATAATTCAACAAAAATCTTGCAGGGTATGAGAAAATTCAGCTCTGTTGCGATCAGTCTCTTAGGGCAGATGGACAATCTCTATGACCTAGTTGGGATCATTTAGAACAGTCCATAGTCACACTCGTCCTCAGTTTTCCATCAGACACAGTGGTCAGGTTGTCCGCAACAATGTACTATCTGTTTTAGACCAAATACCATTGAAGTTTACTTTGGGATTTTATCATGTTTTGCAAATATACTTCTTTGTCTTTGGTTCTAATTTGCGTGAGCCAGATTGTCTGCGTTGGGTAGTGGTTTGTGAAAGTAGCCTCAGGGTTAACTGCATGAGGGACTTTTTTCTATATTCATTTATTGGCATTAATATTTCTCTCTGTTTCTCTCTTTCTCTCTCTCTCTCTCTCCATATATATATATATGTAGGTCTTCTCTCTGTGCCTCCTTTCTCTCTGATTTTCTCTGTCTCTCTTCCTCAGTCAGTCAGTCAGTGTGGGACCCACTAACTCAGCCTTAAATACCCATGCTGCATTTTGCTTTTAATTGCCAGAGCTTGGCAGGCCTCTAGTTTATATTTGTATACATAGATTTTATTGTCTGGCTCTAAACCCCCTACTGGCTCCCCTTTCCCTCCTGAACTTGTACGAGATTTCCAAAATGGCACTCTATGCCCTACTGTACGTAGTACATTCCCTTTGACCAGAGTTCTTTAAGTAGTGTCCTACATAGGGAATAGTGTGCCTTTTGTCTGCTCAGACAGACATACAGACAGTCAGAAAGACAGACAGACAGAGCAGTAAGACAGAGCAGTCAGGCTGTCCAGCAGGAGAGGATAGTCTGAGCAATGTATTATTTCTGAAGGTTATGACCAGGTCAACATGTTGAAATGCTGGTGTTTATGAGTCTGTAGTGTTTAGTTCACTCAGCGCTAAGCAACGCTGGTGACGCCCAGCACCGACCCATCTTCTACAAACAGAACAACAGCACTGTGGAAATCACTGACCACCATTGTTTACTCACATTGTGCTGACTAATTTGTGTCTATGTGAGTAGGTCCTGTGTCGAATGTTGTTGCCTTACGAGAACCTATAAGGCGATACAACATATTTATGAAGGAGTCTAATAAGTAAAACACAACGCACACCCAAGACTCCACGACATTGACTCACTAAGCCTGTAACTAGTTTGGGTACTTTTCCATCGTGCCATGTCATCAGGACCTCAGGGTTTGAACTTGGGTGACTTCCTCGTGGCGCTGCGCAGGGGAACACTCTTCGCTGCAGTGTGGCAAAGCAATGGAGTCTCTGTCCCAAATGAATTCCAATTGCCTACACAGTCAACAGTATTTATTGTGTTTTTAAGGAGAGGTGAACAATGGGGGAGTAATATTTATGCCGCATCATACATTTGGCTTCTCTAGGCCACCATAGTTTTGACCAGTGCCTGGTTAAAATGTAATAGACTAATTGGGGGATGAAGTGCGCTTCGGAATGGATGCCTCACATCATGGATTCATTTTAATTTGCTTTTACGAATGCAAAAGTGTTTAGAAAAATGTTCAAAAGTTGCCTGGGACAGTCAGAGAGACAGATTGAAACCAACCCTCTGCCAGTAGCCACATCTGTGCCTTTTCTAAACAGTAGCGCTCCTGGCTGTTTCCAGCCCATACCACCTCGTCTTTTCTTATTGCTTCTGATGGTGTCAATTTCCTTGAAAGAAAACAGCACACTTCACGAGAATGGTGTTATTCCATTGTGTAGTAGCAGTGCTTCTCTGAAGTCTTTGCCCTTATCTTGCAATTTATGTGGCGATAACATGGAATTGTTTTAGGGTGGTTAATGTGGACCATTTCACAATGTCATTTTGATGGATACTGCAGATCCCGTACATTGTAAAGGAGATCCATGAAGGTGATTGTGTTCTAGACACTGAGACACTGAGTTGTTTGGTTTGTAGGACCGGCGTTTTGTTTTGTGCCAATGCTGTTTTTTGTAAAAAGAAGCCAGTGGCCCTGAATGAAGTCATATTGTTGCCCCAGCTGTGAACAAAAATGTCTCTGACTCGTTTGTGGCTGCAACGGTCGGGATACTGCAGATGTCTCCGTGACTTTGGTCTTCTGAGACCTTCCCCTCTGATCAAACATTGCATTCCACAAGTCCTATGCAATGTCTCTACCGCAAACACGCAGAGCTATTTATAACACAACAAGATGGCGTCACGCCGAGGGCAAGACAATGGACTTCTGGGCCATTTGTTTTTGACTAATGATTTGACCGGTAGAAGTGGTCGTGGAGGTTTGTCTGGATGCTTTAGAGTCCCGTGTCATGAACACGTGTTGTGGTCGTCCATTTTGATCGGTCTCAGGCAGTCGTGCTCATTTAACTAACTTGACTTTAACCGCATATCTGTCCTGTTAAGAGTGATGAATGAAGTGCAGTGAATCTGCTCCCAAGGTTATCAATTTCGTTATCTGGTGTTCAACCCACTCTCTCTCTGTCTGTGTGTGTGTGTCTGTGTGTGTGCGTGTGTGTGTCTGTCTGTCTGTCTGTGTGTGTGTGTGTGTGTGTGTGTGTGTGTGTGTGTGTGTCTGACTAGTGGTATTTTCTTTAGAGGGTTTGAGGTGTGCAAAACATCTTGGCTACTATCCAGATGCCACCCTATTCCCATAGGGCCCTTGTGAAATGTAGGGTGTTGTGGAGGTATATGGTGCCATTTGGGCCACGCTGACCTTTCTGTCTGGAAACAGGGGTTGGAGATAAGAGGGGAACTGAGGATCAGGTGGGTCTGGCTGGGCAAAAGTCAAGGTGATAAGAAGCTGATAAGAGAATTACTCTCCCTCTTTAACTTCACAAGCCATTCATCATAAGTGTGTAGGGTTAAGGAATAAGAGAGCAGACAGAACAAGCTCGTCAGCATTTTATTGTGATGTTTTCAACCATGGGTCCGGGGCCCCCTGGGGATCCATGGAGCGGAAGCAGGAAGACCTTTGGAAGGTATTTCTCTAAATTATTATTTAGAGACAGAGGGGGGTGAGAGAGAAGGGAAGAGAGGGAGGGGGGAGAAAGAGGGAGAAAGAGTGGGGAAAGGAGGAGAAACGGAGGGAGTGGGAGAATGGGGAGAGGGGGAGAGACAGGGAGAGAGAGAGGGGTGGGAGAGAGAGGCAGGCAAATGAAGAGGGACAGTGAAAGAGAGACAGAGAGAGACAGAGGGAGAGATACTGAAATCACAGGGCAAGAGGAAAGGGGTTTGTGTTTCTGAAGTTAAAATAGAACAGCAAATGCCAAATAAATGAGGAAAGGAGTTAAAATAAATGTTTCTGAGTTAATATTGTTTTTTGGAGTGGTAGGAAAGAAAATGTTTTTTTTTAATGAAATTATTCAAAACAATTTCTGTGCAATAATTTACTTTACGATGTGACAAATAATTTTATATGGTTAAAATATTGCATTTCCTTTAAATAGCTATTTGGAGTAATTTGACTTGAGAGAATTATTGAGCTTGTACTTCTTTATTCTGGCACCCAAGCCAACCCAGTGAGCTACATGGGACAGCATGATGGGGGTCTCTGGGTTGAGTAAGGGCATTGGTGGGAGTCCCTGGGTTGAAGATCACCAGCAAGGAATTTTTCCAAGTCAGGTCATTTATCAAAAGATAAAACTATTAATGGTCTTAGCCATGCTAAATTAATTAAATTAATCGCAGAATACATTTGCATAATATACTTGTCCATAGATATTCAGTTCATAATACGTATGTCAGCCTTCATTTCAGTGAAAGATATTTTCTGGATGTCAAGTCAAGCAATAGATGGTGCTTCTTTTCTTCTCACAGAGGCAATGAGGAGATGAACTCTGTGAAAGGTCACTGTTGCCCAGGGGTCATTCCCACCAGTCCACAGTGGCCAAACAGACAGCACCCAGAGTTCAAGGGGCATCTCAGCAAGCTAGTAATTAAAGCGCGAGAGCCTTATTGGAGACTGTGGTTTGCCTGGCTACTGACATACTCACCCTGAGAATAACAACAACATTATTGAACGCACTCTGTTTGGCTGTCTGTGTGGCGATCCTCTCTGCCTGTCTGTGTGGACATCCTGTCTGCCACTGTCTCCTGTCTTTGTGGAGATCCTCTGCTTCTGTTGACCTGTCTGCGTGTCTGTCTCTCTATCTGTGCGGAGATCTTGTATGCCTGTCTGTCTCCAAGTTTGTGTGGAGATCCTGTCTGTGTGGAGATTTTGCCTGTCTGTCTCTCTGTCTGTGTTGAAATCCCGCCTGTTTGTATGCCTTTTTGTGTGAGAATCCTGCTTGTCTGCCTCTCTGTGTGGGGATCCTGTGTGGGGATCCTCTGCATGTCTGTCTTTCAATCTGTTTTTCTGCCTGCCTGTCTGTCTGTCTGTGTACTCTGTGTGTGTGTGTGTGTGTGTGTACTCTTTGTGTGTGTGTGTGTGTGTGTGTGTGTGTGTGTGTGTGTGTTTATCATTGAGCTAAGGACTACACTGTACTGTTTTAAGATGCCTGGTTGTCCCTCCCTCAGTCAACACCTTGACATTGGCCCAGGTCCTCAACCCAGATCTGCAGCCTCAGCTGGGTTGTTCCATCCTTTCTCACCCCTCCCACTGCTCCACCATCCCTTTGCTCCATCCGTCATCCAGCAGTGCCCGAGGGCCTCCCAGCTGTCCTCACCCAGGTGTCAAGAACTCAAGTGAATTCTCTTTCCTCCAGGGCCCTCTCTCTCCCTCCCCCTCTATTTCTCTCTTACTCCCCCATCTAAGATGTGGGAGTTTAAGGTCGTAGAGAGACTCCCCATGAGGCCTTTACAGGTGGTGTGTATGTTGTCTTGGCAGCACTGCCTCTGGGGCATGTCTTCACAGTCATCATGTAGTATAGTAGTTCACCAAGATCTCTAAACATGAACCCGCCACACCATCCCAAAACCAGCCCAGGGCCCTTTTCCAGGGAAGTAGAATGGGAAAGGATGTGACCTGCGATTTCCACCTGCGGATGATAACAACATGACCCATCCTTTCTAACCCCTCCGCCTCGATTACTGGACTGGTTGAGCAATTTCGAAGAGAACCTGACCCAATGTTATTTCCTTCTAATCCCTGTATTTGTTGTGTATTTGCATGTGGGTTTTCAAACCTCCTAGACAAAGGGGCCGTATGTTTGCAAGGATCCAGCTACTTCATTCCATTGGGCTCATTTGCACTGCTGTCCAATGTGATCTGTGTTATCATGTAATCATGTAACAACCATACCCAGGCCAAGGGCCTTCAACGCTATCAACAAATGAAGGCACTGTGCTCTCTCCTCCCCCTCCCATTCTACATTCACACATTCATTGTTTAACATTCTCAGATTAGTCATTTAACTTTACACACAGAAATCATTTAACTCTACACACGGTAGTCATTTAACTCTACACACATAAGTCATTTAACTCTACACACAATCATTTTACTCTACACATTAGTCATTTAACTTTACACACATTAGTCATTTAACTTTACACACAGAAGTCATTTAACTCTACACACGGTAGTCATTTAACTCTACACACATATGTCGTTTAACTCTACACACAATCATTTTACTCTACACATTAGTCATTTAACTTTACACACGTTAGTCATCTAATTTTACACACATTAGTCATCTAACTCTACAAACATTAGTCATTTAACTCTACACACATTAGTCATCTAACTCTACACACATTAGTCATCTAACTCTACACACATTAGTCATTTAACTCTAGACACATTAGTCATTTAACTCTACACACATTAGTAATCTAACTCTACACACATTAGTCATTTAACTCTACACACATTAGTCATTTAACTCTACACACATTAGTCATTTAACTCTATACACATTAGTCATTTAACTCTACACACATTAGTCATTTAACTCTACACACATTAGTCATTTAACTCTACACACATTAGTCATTTAACGCTCCTCCAGATCCCCGTATATACGTCATAGGTTGTGGATATTTAATGACCTATTATTATTTCTTTTTTATATCATCTCCTCAAGCTTGTAGATAAACCACCAGTCTTATCGCTCTGAATTACACCTGATCAACAATGTCCCGGGCAGTAAGAAAAACAGACCAGCTTTTTTGCCTTCTCTCTTATGAAACAAAAAAACACAGCCCGGAAACCCAATATGGTCTCCACCCTGGAGATTACACGCTCCACGTAGCAGACTTCACTGGAATAACAGCATGGCCTTTTTTACACTGTGTGTGAGTCTGTGTTTGTGTGTGTTTGGGTGTATATGTGTGTGTGTGGTGGTCATGATTTCAGTTCCGTCACAGTAAGAATAGAAGTATGACCTTTATGTTTACTCCCTGAACCAGTCTAACATGTTCTACTGAGTGTTGTGTGTGTGTGTGTGTGTGTGTGTGTGTGTGTGTGTGTGTGTGTGTTGACGTGTCTTCGGCGTGTCAAATGGCATTATTGTTTACCCTGACTGATCTCCTCACACGTTTTAGAAACTCCTGATCATCGCTGACATAGAATGTAAAGTGTGTGTACTGACAAAAGTTCCCTTGCATTGGTCGAATTTGATGTTGCACCGTCACCCATCTAACTCAGGGTGTGACGGATAAACAACTCCATCACTTTCCCGCCCAGACCTAGCCTAGCTGGCGATGCCTGTCATTCCATTAGTGATAGACCACACAACAACAGACAGGCGACAACGGTCGGTCGGTAGCTAACCGCCAACAAAGCAACCCACACATCAGGTTATCTCCTCACCTACAGTAAGTGCCCAACTGCCATATAAGGCTGTGCCCACACTGAGCCAGGTTACATATTGACTATCCACGCGTACAGCAGCAGCTTTGTTAAGGTGCCGTGTTTCGGCTGGCTGGCTTGTGACGGGCCTGCTCGTTGTCCTTGTGCCAGATGAAAAAAACTGCAGTGCATGAAGGGATTTAGGAAACTCCTGCATTCAATACCTATTCTTAACACAAACAATGCAAGACCGCGATAGAAAAGGGCCCTGTAATCTGTGGACTTTATCCATTGTCCACGCTCAATACCTGTACCACTCTAACCTTATCAGACGGGGAGATGGGGAGGAGTGAATACTGTATGTCATTGTTATTAATTCACCAGAGTGGATATTCAGTAGGAGGGGCTTTTCAGTTGGTTAAGTCGGCTGTATGTCGGGGAGTGGTCCTGGAGGCAGTGCGAACGAAACCTTGGTGTGAGGTAATTGTTTGTAGGCATTTACTGTAAAGACGGGGACATTGCCTTCTCTGTCTCTTTTCCTCTTTCATCGGAGTGGAGGCCTTCTGGCCAGTTTGAAGTTTAGGAAAGTACTCCATCACAAATTGCCAGGGGGCCACTTGTCAGGGGATGAGGGATGGCTCGAGCTGATATATGTACAGAGTGAACGCCGGACCGGATGACAGAGTAGAAAGTGTAGGTATTTCAGACGAGTACCCCAGAATTAGCCGATTCTTAAATCTTTCAGCGCGTGTTGTTATGTGTGTCAGGTCCCTCCCTGGTAAAGGTAGCAGTTAGCCCTTTTCACGGGATGGGGAGTTCATTTGCATAAAGTGGGAATGACTGAAGTACCTCGTATTATCTGTAGCTTTGAGCGGTGACGGGTGTGAGGCACCGGTCTGTGGACGGTTGGATGTTTTTCCCTGATCCAGGCATTACGGCACGCTGTGGTCTTGAATCGGGACAGCTTCCTGAAAGACAGTAATACGTGTGGGAAGATCATGAGCTCTATCTCTCTTTATTTGCGGTGGTTTGTGGAAGAATGATAAGTGGTGTGTTATTAGTGTTCATGGTGCATAAATTGTCCTTCTGAACGCGTCTTGGAACATAGCACTGAATGGGTTCAAGGGCACGCTGAAAGATTTTTTGGGGTTTATTTTTTGCTATTTTTAGATTTAGATTACAAATATAATAATAATAATAATAATAATACATTATATTTATATAGCGCTTTTCAGGGACCCAAAGACGCTGTACAAAAGTGACATGGAACCGAAAACAAACAGAAACAAAAGAAATACTATGAGAAAACAACTCAAATTGACAGTGTGGGATTTGGCATGGCTATGGGAAGGTGATTTTTGAACAGATGAGTCTTTAAGGTGTTGCTGGAAGATGGGGATAGTGTCAGAGTCACGGATGGTTTTAGTAGGGAGAGTTCCACAGACAAGGAGCAACCCTTGGGAATGTTCTGTCACCAAGGCCTTTGAACTTGGACTTAGGGATTATGAGGTAGCCTGCAGTACTGGAACGGAGTGTGTCGGATGATATGGAAGAAGGTCAGAGAGGAGATTAGACACAAAAAGGCAAATTACAACAGTGTGTGAACAATCATATCTCCAACAGTGTGTGCAGCTTCCATCTTTTTGTTGTAGGCATATCTCTTTGCAGATCAAGTCTTGTTTTGCATATCAACAGGTAGCCAATAATAAGCAAGCCTATCCACAAACAGAAGGTACCTTTTCCATTCCCCGGAGTCAGTGGAAGAGAGATGCTGCTTTTATGAATAGTCAGTAATTGCAAACTGATGGAAAACACAAATGTTGCTCATAAACGGGGACGCTTAGACTGGTACAATTACCATGGAAGTTTCCAAGACAGAATGCCAGGAAAGCACACTGTGTACCTACCTCAAGTCATGAGGCTGCTAACCAACAAACATATACAAACTAGGTTTGAATGGTAGTAACTGCATTACAGAGATCTGGGATTTCAACCACCAACCAACTCACTTGACATTTCAATTGTCTCAATCAATAATCAACTGTCTCTGTGCGTGCGTGCGTGCGTGCATGCATGCGTGTGTGCGAGTGGGTGGTTGTGTGTTTTGTACCATAATCCTTTCTTACTAAAAGTTATTCATGCTGAAACTGTACATGACAACATCAAAATGTAGTTATTCATTACCAATACTGACTACAGCATAGAGCTACCATTTTAAACGACCAGTTTACCTAGCAGATTTTATTCACTTCACCATTGTTCTCTGTGGCACTTAAAGCTTGTCAAAAATCAATGTCTGATGCAAAATGAAATGTGCAGGAGTATAATAGTTAGTTATATAAATCACTGTTCAAATGTGTGGGGTTGCAGGCATGTGCTTGTTTTTGAAAGAAAAGTGCTTTTTATGTCCATGAGAATAACATTTGATCAGAAATACATTATAGAGATTATGAATGTTGTAAATGACTATTGCAGCTGGATACAGTTGATTTTTTAACGGAATATCTACATAGGCATACAGAGGCCCATTATCTGAAACCATCAGCCCTCTGGTCCAATAACAGATTGTATGCTAATCCAAGTTTTCCGTTATGAAAGCTTAATTGATTAGAACACACTTTTGCAAATAGGTTTGCACAGCAGAAAAATGTGCAGTTTAAAGAATAAATTAAAGTTGCCTTCTTAAGACTAGTTGAGTGTCTGGAGCATCAGCAAATATGGGTTCGATTAAATGCTCAAAATGGACAGAAACAAAGAACCTTCTGAAACACTGCCTATTCTTGTTCTGAGGAATGAAGGCAATTCCAAGAAATTGACAAGAAACAGAAGATCTCAGACGATCTTTGTACTAGTCCCTTCACAGAACAGCACAAACGACTGGAGCTCTAACCAGAATAGAAAGAAAAGTGGTAGGCCCCATTGCACAATTGTGCAAGAAGACAAATACTTTAGTGTTTAGTTTGAGAAACACAGTTCCTCAACTGGCAATTTGTCCAATAGACTACAAACACTACACAAAAAAAATGTGTAGTGTTTTGTAGTCTATAGGACCTATTTTATGTGGAACATTACTACCACGTCGTAGTCTGCTATTAGTCTACCTACAACGTCAATACCAATGCAAGTTATTAAACACCGATACCAATCCCAAATCGTTTGTCTATTATTTTTTATAGTTGTGTAAGTAATGGAGACAGACACAACACATAGTAGCCGCAGAACTCTAGTTTCAATGTCAAAAGTGAAGAGGCGTTTTCAGAATGCAGACCTAGGCAGAACTGTTAAGAAAAAGCTGCATCTCAGACTGGCCAATAAAAGAAAGAGAAGATTAAACTGGGCAAAATAAACTAGAAAACTGGACATTGGAATGTTATAGACAGACAAATCTAAGTTTAAGGTGTTTGGATCACAAAGAACATTTGTGAGACAGCGACCAAATTGAAATATACTGGAGGAGTGCTTGACGCCCTCCATCAACCATGGTGGAGGCAATGTGATGATCTGGGGGTGCTTTGGTGGGAGTGAAGTGAGAGATTTGTACAGTGTGAAAGGGATCTTGATGGCTATCATTCCATCTTGCAATGCCATGCCATACTCTGTGTACAGCACTTGATTGGCGCCAATTTCAGCTACAAATGGACATGGCCAAAGATACAGCTCTAAACTAGGCAAGAAATAGCCAGCTGGTATTCTGTCTATAATGGAGTGGCCAGCACAGTCACCGGTCCTCAACCATGTTGAGATGTTGTGGGAGCAGCTTGACAATATGGATTGTAAGAAGTACCCATCAAGCCAATCCAACTTGTGGGCAGTGCTTAAGGAAGCTTGGGATGAAATCTCTTCACATTACCTCAACAAATTGTCAACTAGAATGACAAAGGTCTGCAAGGATAGAACTGCTGCAAATGGAGGATTAATTACTACTGAATCACTATTTTAATTAAAAATCCTTATTTATAACCTTGTCAATGACTGTATTTCCTGTTCATTATGCAATATTTCCTATTCAAACAAATATTACAACGCTGTTTCCAGCAAAGACGGTACACTGCGTAAAATGCATGAAAAACCGAATGCAACCTTATATTAAATATAAAGTAGTACAAATACAACATTAAATGTTGAAACTGAGACATTTTGTTGTTTCTTGAAAAATATTATCAGAGGCCAACGACAGAGGCAACCAAAGACTTGAAAAGATGTGTTGTGCTAAAACACTTAAACTGGTGGAATATCACACATCTAATTAGGTCAATTGGCAAAAGGTCAGTAACATGATTGGGTATTAAAAGATCATTCCAGAGAGGATGGGGAGGGATTTCACCACTCTGAGAAAGACAGCATGGCTCTGTAATAGAAATCACTGAATATGCTTACGAACACTTCGCAAAACCATTGTCTGTGAATACAGTAAGCCGGTGCATCCAAGTTGCAGGACTGCCAATAATCATGACAAAGTTAAAACTCTACCATGCAAAGAAGAAACCTTATATAAACAATAACCTGAACCGCCACCGCCTTCTCTGGGCCCGAGCTCATTCAAGATGGAATGAGGCAAAGTAGAAAACTGTCCTGTGGTCTGACAAATCCAAATTTGAAATTCTTTTTGGCTTGTTATCAGTGCAAAGTTCAAAAGCCAGCATCTGTGATGGTATGGGGGTGCATAAGTGCACAGGCATGGAGGACTTGTACATCTGTGAAGGCAGCATTAATGCTGAACAATATATATAGGTTTTGGGTCAACATACTGTATGCTTCCATCCAGATTAAATCTTTTACAGGGAAGGCCATATTTATTTCAGCACAACAATGCCAAAGCACATTCTGCATGTATTGCAACAGCATGGCTGTAAATGTGTCGGTTAAAGTGTCTCGGTGCTTTATTATGACAATGGAGAACTGAAAACATTGAGCAGCTGCTATCCTACTGTGGGGCAAAAAAGTATTTAGTCAACCACCAATTGTGCAAGTTCTCCCACTTAAAAAGATGAGAGAGGCCTGTAATTTTCATCATAGGTACATTTCAACTATGAGAGACAAAATGAGGAAGGAAAATCCAGAGAATCACATTGTATGATTTTTTATGAATTTATTGGTAAATTCCTCAGTAAAATAAGTATTTGGTCACCTACAAACAAACAAGATTTCTGGCTCTCACAGACCTGTAACTTCTTCTTTAAGAGGCTCCTCTGTCCTCCACTCGTTAACTGTATTAATGGCACCTGTTTGAACTTGTTATCAGTATAAAAGACACCTGACCACAACCTCAAACAGTGACACTCCAAACTCCACTATGGCCAAGACCAAAGAGCTGTCAAAGGACACCAGAAACAAAATTGTAGACCTGTACCAGGCTGGGAAGACTGAATCTGCAATACGTAAACAGCTTGGTGTGAAGAAATCAACTGTGGGAGCAATTATAAGAAAATGGAAGACATACAAGACCACTGATAATCTCCCTTGACCCAGGGCTCCACGCAAGATCTCACCCCGTGGGGTCATAATTGAAGTGTGCCTATGATGAAAATTACAGGCCTCTCTCATCTTTTTATGCGGGAGAACTTGCACAATTGGTGGCTGACTAAATACTTTTTTGCCCCGCTGTAAATGCACATACAGTGCCCTCCGTAAGCATTGGTCAGTACAAAAAGTCAGTACTGCTATTTTATATGTACACTCAGGTCATGAACCTGAAAAACTCAATGCACGAATAGTTGAAAGTTTAGCAAGAGTACTGTGTCACCTTTTATTTCTGGCTGTTTAAAAACATGTGTTTTACTAACTAAGAATAACAACACTTTCAGAGTTCCATTTCATGTGAGTAAATTAGGACACATTTACTTAATTAAAAGTAATGTTAGAAGCATAAAAGCTTTTTTATCGCAAATCCGTTGCAAGCAATAACTGCAGTAACATCACCCAACTCTTGGTATTGTCCTTTGAGGTGCTTTGCCAAGCCTTTACAGCGGGCGAATTTGAGCTGTTGCTTGTTTTGGGGAGTTTCTGACTTCAGCCTCCTCTTTAGCAAGTCAAATGGATGTTCAATTGGATGTTCAAAAGATATGAAGAATTGAATTCACCCTGATGAACTTATTGGTTGCATTGTCAGTGTGTGTTGGGTCATTGTCCTGTTGCATTGGGAATCGTGGCCTAATGAGTCTGGTGGCAGTTTCTTGTACATTGGAGTCTGTACACTTCTGAATTAATTCTGCTATTGCCATCATTCATTACATCATCAATCAAGATGAGTGAGCCCGTTCCCAAGGCAGCCATGCATGCCCATGTTCTGACACTACTTCTTCCATGCTTCACAGATGAAGTGGTTGCTTTGGATCATCTGCAGTTCCTCTTTTTCTCTCCTCTGTCTCATCCGTCCATAAAACTCAAAAAGTTCCACACACCTGTCATACATGATCTGTAGTTTTAGCAAATTATAATCTGGCTTTTCTGTTTTTAGTGCTTTTTTTAGTTTTCTGCAAACAGTAGATTGTGACAATTTGCTCCCAGCATACTGTAAGTAGTTGGTGATTTCACTGACACTTATTTTAGGGTTGTTGTGCACAGCTCTGTCATTTTTTTGTCATCAGCTTCTGTTGTTTTCGTTGACTGACCTGGTCATTGGCAATTGCAGAAGACACCAGTGATTTCTTTCTTTTCCTGGACATTCTCTTTTGTTCTATGGTTGTAATTGAGTTCCTCTTGTCTTTTAGCATCCAAACTGCTAGCTGTTCTTTTCTAGAGATCCCTCTAGCCTTAATGTTGTATTTTGCCTACCTACACCAAACATCAACTCCTAAAGCATTATAAAAACTGTAGTCTCAGTTCTTTTACAACTTTTATGTGTTAGCAATTAATGCAACAAGAAAACCCTGATCAATTAGAAACACCTGTGAGCCCATTACTTATGCTCTCATAAAATGGGGGAGTGGAACTCTGACTGTGCTATTATTCTTAGTTTGTTTCACATATACATGTTAAAATAGACAGAAATCCAAAGTTACATTCTGTACTTTTGCCTCAAATGCATTTTCATCATATTTTCAAATGCCTTGAGTGCACATAACATCCAGATATTTTTACCTTAACTGTCCCGATACTTAAAGGTGGTACTGTACATATTTATAGTCCCTGAATTGTTTATAGAGTCCCATTCATAATACATTTTATTCAGTGACAAAAATAAATGTTTTCAAAGAAGACCTGAAAAAATGTGCTACTGTCGTACCTTAATCGCAGTGAACAAATGTTATATAAAATATAAAGATGTAACTGTCTAAAAGAAATGTGCATTTGGCATTTATGATGTTCTCAAGAGGTTAACAATTGTGTTTTTATAACCACAGCGCGCACACTGCAACAAGCTATCTGTGAATTGGCAAAATCAAACTGGTGTGAAAAACCTATTCTGAAAAGGAAAATAAACATTATATTAAAGATTGTAAGATGAATGATGTTGCCTTTCTCTGTCCCTTTCGTCTGGACAAACTGTGCATTGACACCATCTAAACATTTTTCGTAACTGTTATTTATCTTGTATTATATTTGTCAAATCTGACTTGGAAAATATTTTATATAATTTTGTTTTCATTTTCCTTTTGGAACAGTTTGGGTCGATTCTCGGATGTGATACAACAAAATTGGTGTTGTTGATGTTTTTTCTGTTGCTTGAGATTTACTGTACATGTTTTATGGTTGGGACAGACATGTTTGTGAATGACTTTTCCAATGTTCCATAGCATTCTTTACCGATGTAGTCATGGATAATTTAAACAGTAGGGCTCTAGTCAAGGACACAAAATGAATCTTCTTCTGTATGCCAATCCTGTATTCAATTGCATAGAACTCATAGAATGGAATTTGTGATCTGAGTAAGAAGATCAGCAAAAGACAAACATCTGTAGGACCCCTGTGGTGCCAATTGTTCTGTCATGACTATTGGAAGTCCTCCTTTTAATACTTGTGGACCCCCACCCCCCTTGTCAAAGTATCACGCCCCTTGGCTTTTTACCTATTTTGTTGCATTACAGCCTTTAGTTCAATGTTTTTTTATCTGAATTGTATGTGATGGATCAGAACACAATAGTCTAAGGAGAAGGGAAAATAGAAAAATAAATACATAATTTTTTTTTTTGTTATGAAGCCCATAAAAAGCTCTGGTGCAACCAGTTGTCTTCAAAAGTCATATAATTAGTAAAATGGTGTCCACCTGTGTGCAATCTAAGTGTTACATGATCTGTCAGTACATATACACACCTTTTTGAAAGGCCACAAAGGCTGCAACACCTAAGCAAGAGGCACCATTAACCAAACACTGCCATGAAGACCAAGGAACTCTCCACACAAGTAAGGGACAATGTTGTTGAGAAGTACAAGTCAGGGATAGGTTAAAAAATATATTAAAACCGTTGATGATCTCCAGGGGCACCATCAAATCTATTATAACCAAATGGAAAGAACATGGCACAACAGCAAACCCAAGAGACGGCCGCCCACAAAGACTCACGGACCAGGCAAGGAGGGTATTAATCAGAGAGACAGCACAGAGACCGAAGGTAACCCTGGAGGAGCTGCAGAGTTCCACAGCAGAGACTGGAGGGTCTGTACATATGACGACAATAACCTGTATGATCCACAGAGTTGGGTCTTAAGGCAGAGTGGCCAGAAGAACGCCATTACTTTCAGCAAAAATCTAAATGGCATGTTTTGAGTTTGCAAAAAGGCATGTGGGAGACTCCCAAAATGTATGGAGGAAGGTGCTCTGGTCTGATGAGACAAAAATGTAACTTTTTGGGTATCAAAGAAAATGCTATGTCTGGCACAAACCCGACACATTACATCACCCAAAGAACACCATCTCCACAGTGAAACATGGTGGTGGCAGCATCATGCTGTGGGGAGGTTTTTCAGCAGCCGGGACTGGGAAATTGGTCATAGTTGAGGGAAAGATGAATGGTGCTAAATACAGGGATATTCTTGAGCAAAACATGTAGCACTTTGTGCATGATTTGAGGCTAGGACGGAGGTTTCCAGCAGGACAATGACTCCAAACACACTGCTAAAGCAACACTTGAGTGGTTTAAGGGGAAACATGTAAATGTGTTGGAATGGCCTAGTCAAAGCCCAGACCTCAATCCAATAGGAAATCTGTGGTCAGACTTAATGATTGCTGTTCACAAGCACAAACCATCCAACTTGAAGGAGCTGGAGCAGTTTTGCAAGGAGGAATGGGCAAAAATCCCAGTGGTAAGATGTGGCAAGCTCATAGAGACTTATCCAAAGCGACTTTGAGCTGTGATTGCTGCAAAAGGTGGCTCTACAGAGTATTGACTTTAGGGGGGTGAATAGTTATGCACATTGACTTTTTCTGTTATTTTGTCCTATTTGTTGTTTGCTTCACAATAAATCAATAAAAAACATCTTCAAAATTGTGGGCATGTTCTGTAAATATAATGATGCATATCCGCAAACAACCCATGTTAATTCCAGGTTGTGAGGCAAAAAAACACAAACAGTGCCAAGGGGGGTGAGTACGTCTGCAAGGCACTGTAAGAAAAGTTATCCATCCGTAATCTTTACAGATACAGTGAGGGATAAAAGTATTTGATTCCTTTATGATTTTGTACATTTGCCCACTGACAAAGAACTGATCAGTCTATCATTTTAATGGTACGTTTATTTGAACAGTGAGAGTCAGAATAACAACAAAGAAATCCAGAAAAATGCATGTCAAAAATGTTATTAATTGATTTAGCATTTTAATGAGGGAAATAAGTATTCAACCCCTCTGCTAAACATGACTTAGTACTTGGTGGCAAAACCCTTGTTGGCAGTTACAGAGGTCAGATGTTTCTTGTAGTTGGCCACCAGGTTTGCATCTCAGGAAAGGATTTGGTCCCACACCTTTTTGCCAATCTTTTCCACGTTATTAAGGTTTTGAGGCTAATGTTTGGCAACTTGATCCTTCAGCTCCCTCCATATATTTTCTATGGGATTAAGGTCTGGAGACTGGCTAGGCCACTCCAGGCTTCAATGTGCTTCTTGAGCCACTCCATTGTTGCATTGGCCATGTGTTTTGAGTCATTATCATGCTGGAATACCCATCCACGACCCATTTTCAATACCCTGACTGAGGGAAGGAGGTTCTCACCCAAGATTTGACAGTACATGTACCCATCCATCGTCCTTTGATGCGGTGAATTTGTCCTGTGCCCTTAGAAGAAAAACACCACCAAAGCATGATGTTTCCACCTCCATGTTTGACAGTGGAGATGGTGTTCTTGGGATAATAGGCAGCATTCCTCCTCCAAACACCTTTAGTTGACTTGATGCTAAAGAGCTCAATTTTGGTCACATCTGACCACAACACTGTCACCCTGTTCTCCTCTGAATCATTCAGATGTTCATTGGCAAACTTCAGACGGCCATGTACATGTGCTTTCTTGAGCAGGGGCACCTTGCGGGCACTGCAGTATTTCAGTCCTTCAAGGTGTAGTGTGATACCAATCGTTTTTTGGGTGACAATGCTCCCAGCTGCCTTGAGATCATTGACAAGATCCTCCCGTGTAGTTCTGGGCTGATTCCTCACCGTGATCTTTGCAACTCTATGAGGTGAGATCATGCATGGACCAAGGGAGATTGACAGTTCTTTTGTGTTTCTTCCATTTGCGAATAATCACGCCAACTGTTGTCACCTTCTCACCAAGCTGCTTGGTGATGGTCTTGTAGACCATTTCAGCCTTGTGTCGGTCTACAATCTTGTCCCTGACGTCCATGGACAGCTCTTTGGTCTTGGCCATGGTGGACAATTTGGAATATGATAGCTTGATTGCTTCCGATGGACAGGTGTGTTTTGTAAGGTAACAAACTGAGATTAGAAGCACCCCCTTTAAGAGTGTGCTCCTCATCTCAGCTCATTGCTTGTATAAAAGATACCTGGGAGCCAGAAATCTTTCTGATTGAGAGGGGATTAAATACTTATTTCCCTCATTGAAATGCAAATAAATTTATAACATTTTAGACATGTTTTTCTCTGGATTTTTTTGTTTTTATTCTGTCTCTTACTGTTCAAATAAACCTACCATTAAAATTATAGACTGATAATTTCTTTATCAGTGGGCAAACATACAAAATCAGCAGGGGATCAAATACTTATTTTCCCTCATTATAAAAGGTGATCTAATAACAGTAATCCATCCATAATATCTAGAGATAAAAGGTCATTTAAGAACAGTTATCCATCCATGATCTCTACAGATAAAATGTGATTTAAGAACAATTGTCCATCCATAATCTCTACAGATAAAAGGTGATCTAAGAACAGTAAACCAACCATAATCTCTACAGATAAAAGGTGATCTAAGAACAGTAATCCATCCATATTCTCTACAGATCCTTCAGTCCTTGGACTCTCCTCTTCAGGTCACCCCACAGATTTTGAATAGGGTTTAGGTCAGGGGATCGTGATGGCCACTGAAAACAATTTATCATGTGCTAAGTGCTCTATTTTTGATGGATTTGGAGGAATACTTTGAATCATTGTCCTGCAGGTAGATTGAACGAGAAACCAGGTTTACCTTCCTGGCCTAGGCTGAAAGATATAAAATGTCTTGGGATTTTAAGCACAAGATTCCCATGGCATTTGGAAGGAAAACAGTCCCCCAACGTATACAGCCCCCTCCAAAAGTATTGGAACGGTAAGGCAAATTCCTTTGTTTTTGTTGTTCACTGAAGACATTTGGGTTTAAGATCAAAAGATGAGTATGAGACAAAAGTTCAGAATTTCAGCTGGTATTCACATCAAGATGTGAGTCCCTTATAACTATGTTTCCAAATTAAATTAAACTTAATACATAGACTGCCACTCTGTAGTTATGTTAAAATCTGCCTTATATCAAACTAACCTACTGATGCGCTCAAGATCCAGTGAATAAAAAAATATAATTGGAAAGATGAATAAATATGATAATGATATAAAATTAATGAACAAAAACCAAACAATATCTGGCTGGCTTATCAATAGATGCAAGATCTTTTTACAAATGTAAAGATTCATTAGGCAATATCTATATTATTGCCTAATATATGATCATTAATTAATCATTAACTTGTTTAGAAACATTTGCATGTCCATGTGCTCCAGGAGTAGACAAGTAGGCTTATGTAGTCTGTTGACTATCAGGCCCGCAACAGAGAAAACCCTTTAAGCCAGTACAGATGCTGCCGGGATGCACAGGTATGCTTTCACTAGCCCTGATCATTACCTGTACTTGGCTGTTAGCCAAATTTGTTTAGTCTAAGAAATAACACGTTATTACTGCCACCAAGTGAGTCAGTCGGTAGTACAGTTTTTTAAAATCTTTTTAATATTAGATTAACTTGTTGATAAATGCCATCCTTGTCGAAATGTCAACAATTCGCTAATTTGTTTTCACCCCTAGTATTTTCATCATATTTCCATTGTGGAGCCGTAGTCTTGTTATTAATTTGCATACATCCCTCTTTTTGAGAACTAACCCACCTATGGTGTTTCTAGACAAAATTATCCATCTGACCATAGAACCTTATTCCCCTCGACGTTTCAACAACTGTTAACAAAGTCCAGGCGGTGATGTGTGTCTTGGTATTCTTGGTTAACTGGTTAACATATCATCAATCATTTTTTTTCTGAAGACCAAGAAGAAATCTTTTGATATAGGCATGATGTGTTACCACACACCTGTATGGTTAAGACCAAACCAGACCAAGTTTCTGATCTTTATGGAGGCTTGACACTCCCAAGGTTATCTAATGATTTAAAAAAAATAATTTGCATTTATTTTGGTTCAATTGGCTCAATTATGTCATAGTAGGGGTGTACAAATCTTTACAACTTTTAGGAAATTGCATTTCTGTTCATTTTAAATGCATAAAAATAACAGTTTAAAATATTTTCTAATAGAGGTATTAGATTTTCTTCATAAGAACTTATAGGGGTGCAAATAACTATGACGCAAGTTGGTTTAACAAAAAGATTCACACAACCTTTGGAATCCATCTAGAAGTCAAATTGAACTTGTTTCAGGTATGATTCACTGTTATTGCAATCACAAAATGTTTTTATATACCTACTTATGTCTTAAAATAAAAAAATGGAAATGCTAAATGATCTTTGCAATTAATCCAAAAACAGAAAACTTTAAGCTTGTGGAGAGCTATAATCGAGTGGTAATGCTTCTGGCTCCATACATATCGAGGACCAGGGTTCAATGCCCATGTCCACCCCTCACTGTGTTTCCACTTCACGTCATTCTCTGACAGAGATGGGTTTTGAACACTGGTTTCCAACATTTGATGGAGACATGTCTCTTTCTGAGTGTCAATAAAAGCCTTTTGAGAAACCCAAGAAGAATAGATGCTGCTCCAGAAAATGCTAATTGGGCCCCGAATAAACGTTTAACTATTCAGAGGCTTTCTCATAGACAGACGAATGTTGTCTTGAAACCACACAGACTGATAGTACAGTTCCCTGCAAGACTGTGGATTTGAGACCTTATCAACTAGTCCACAGGCCATCTGGTTGGAGCACAAAGATGTAACCCCACAATCTTCACACTGAAGATATGCCTCAGGGCCCCACAACTACTGTGATTGAGTCAGTATGGAGTGCATCCTACTACCCACATAGCGCACTACTTTTGACCAGAGCACATTAGGCCCAGTGTAGTATTAAGGGAATTGTGTGATTACATGCTGGAGTCCTTCACTACAAATCAACCTTGTATTCACCCAACATTGAGAGACATGTTCAACTGAAGAAATTATTATTTAAATTAAACAATTACTTTATCTCTAGGGTCCTGTCTGGGGTTATGTTACACTAAAGGTGTTGATACATATCAGGCATTTACTTTGCCTCTTCAAGACATCTGAAAGAAATGCGAAACACACAACCTCTGTTTTCTCAACTACTAATGCCATTGTGTAATTGAAGTCAGTGGTGAAGTTTCTGGACAAATGGAGGATTAGATGACAGTAACACCAGCTCCATGTGAGTGAAGGATCATTGGAAGGAGACATGTCATGTTACTATTGAGGGCATTTCGAAGGTAGATCCTGATTTCTACATGCCAGTTGGTTGGGTATTTGGAGTGTCATGTAGGCAGAATGTGCTGGTGTGTACTGGTTATTGGGGAGATAATAATGTGTTTAGTGTCTGGTTACGTCCGCCCCATGCTCGTGCTCTTTCTCACACACTCTCTATATTTCTCCCACACACTTTCTCGCTCTCTCCCACACAACACAAACTCTCACTCGCACGTACTTTCTCTTTATCTCCCTCACACGCTCTCTCTCGCTTTCTTTCTCTCACAAGCCCTCTGACTGATTTTTCCCATGGTTCCACATTCTGCTGACTCTTCTCGTTCCTCCCTTTCCCGCCATCACCAACCCTTGTCTTCTCCCTTTGTTTTTGTTGATGCTCACATTATTTTCAGGCCAGTTTCTCATCTCCCTCTCTCCCTAATTATCTTAATGAATGTGCATCCCATTCCAACAGGCTTTGTTGGGTTGCCTTTCTCCCTGTCTATTGTGGTCCCGGTTGTTTTTGATGTGGTCATCCTCAAGTAATTTGGGGAGAGAAACAAAGAGAAGCTTGTTGGGGCCTCTCCATCCATACGCTTTGGTTCTGAGTTGGTGTGTGAGGGAGTGAAAGGAAAGCGATATATCTGAGAATGTGTGTCTGTGTTGCGTGCTTGTGTGTGTGTTTCTAACTTAACCAAATGACAGGGACTAAAATGTCCCCAAACTGTAATTATATCAGAAAAAGTTGACTATAAGGGATATTTGTCCTAGGGTTATGCATTATCAGTTAGATTGTGGGTAAAGCATTAGGGCCGTGTAAATGTAATCATATATGTTGGGTTATTTAGGTTAAGGTTGGAACTAGTGATTGCAGACATGTGTGAATATCTGTTAGCAAGGAATGTGTTAGCAAGCCTTTGGATTAATCCCCATATTTTGATGCATTTCCCGAATTGATGCATTAATGATCAATGGAACAATTATACATAGTTCATAACAATGATGTGCTATTTATTACCTTAATTTTTATAACTAATACCCTTTACAGACAGATGGACTGCGGCACCTCGGAAGCACTTTGGTTACAGCACAGCACAGTATATCTGTAAGGATACACCACGGCTTTTCATGAACCCTTCTCTGGAGACTTTCAAACAACCACTGTACTGGCATTTTCTTTTAGTCTGTAAAGAAATGTGGCGGGTCTAATGTCCATCACTAGGCAACCAGAAGTGTCCAATCAAATATTCTCAAACTGCATTCGAACAGCCTTCCTGTTTGCTGACTGTGTGCAGACCACTCTCACTTAAACAAAGTACATTAAAGTTTATTTGTACAATGTATGACAATTTGTTTTTGTATGTATCTTATAGCATTCGAGATAATATTTTCAGGACCTGACAAGGGGGGGTATAAAGAGCAGTCTGTCATTTCATTACTGTCCATCATTTGTGATGTTGTGATGATTGTTCCCGTGGATCCATGTAATTGAACTTGAAATAATCAACTGCCATACGAACGACTGAGAAGTTCTTATTTTAATAAATCGTGACAATTTGGTAGTAATGAAATGCTCTAACCTACTATTTTAGCCAAAAAGGCATATAAATGTCAAAGCACTTCAATCCAGAACGTCTGTCGTTGTCAGGGAAACAATACTGAACATTCGGTGCCGGGGCAGAATTCTCTTGTCTGAAAGGGTACAGACGCTTCTAATGTGCCAAATGTTTTATTTGCCAATCAATGATCATGTTTCTCTGTTTCTATGTTCTCTGTTCTCTGTAATGAGCAATATCAGTTAAATGCCTATTAAGTGGTTTGTACGCTCAGGGTTGATACTTGACCTATACTTGATACGTGACTAAGGACCTGTGTGTGTGTGTGTGTGTGTGTGTGTTCCATCTTTTTGGGAGCACTGCAGTACCTGGATCAGTGAAGACAGCTTAGCACTAGCGCTCACCCCTCCCCTACAGAGCACTGGGGCGGATCGGGTTTCCACCTTCCTGTCCGTCACTGGCCCACAGCCACCACTTAACTGGGGAGAAAGTCCAGCGGCCGGGTCAGCTAATGGTGGCCCTAAATGGCTGTCATTATCCTGATAACCAGGGGTGACAGGCAGCTAGCTGGTCTGGTGTGGCTGAGCCAATGCATATTTATGGTGGACCGGCTCCAGGACGTAGCTGACAGGTTGAGGTAGACTGGAACAGACAGATATCCGATAAACCCGATCCTGTAGCAGGGCTCTCTCTACCAAGGGCACACACTGTATCTCAGGAATGGAAACTGGATGCCATGAGGCAACAATGATATCTATCTGTGTATGTGGTGGCGGTCAGGGGGGAGAGAGAACAGCGCTGTAAGTGCTCTCGGCTTTTTCTCTCTCTGTCCTCTTTCTGTGTTTGCTGGTGGTTTTGTTTTCTCCCTGACACGCCACATGCCCACGTATATCTGACTCTCTCATCAGCCACGATGGCTGGGGGACTGTCAACAACCTCAAGGCCCGTGTTTCCAAGTAGCCAGAGATTCTATTACAGCAGAGATATGTCAGCGATACAGCTTTTTTTGTCGCTCTCGGCAGTCTGTACTGAGGTGTGCGTAGGTGTAGGCATGCATGGATCACATGTATGCATTTTTGTATTTTTCGATACACCCTATGGGAGTATTCTGGGACTTTGCCTATTTTCTATGAGTGTGGATTTGGCAGAGTTTCTGTAGGTGATACTGTGGTGTTTGTTATACAATGTTAACGTTTGATACCCTCTGGCGCTGGCCACTGTATAGGATGACAAGGTAAGAGATAGTTCTGGGCCAACACTTGGCACTCTGGCCCATTTTCCAGGGCTTCTCCCTAGTTTATATTCAGCTTTGATTTTCAAAGGGAACTTTGTTGTTGCAGAGAAATGTGTCTTGATAAACGAGCCTGTAATTGAATATGTAGTGTGAGCAAGTTATGGGTGAAAATGCACTAATAATTATGCTAGCAATACCATGTATTTCATTAATTGATGCCTGTCTTCTTTATAATGGCTGTCATTACCGGTTACAAAAAGGAAAATGGTATACTTTTTCATAAGTATTGCCATCGTATACAATCACTCAGACGGTCTGAGTCCTTAATTTGGTTGAATTGGTTAATAGCTGTAGTGAATTATACCCGATATCACTTTTTACTAAAAACAAGGTATCTCGGGGCTTTATAATATATTGCCAATATATCACAGCTGTGTTCTGTGTCCTGGCACTCTGCAATTCGCTGTGCTTAAGAACAGTTCTTAGCCATGTTATTTTGGCCCTATTTTGACCACACCCCCATGCCATATTACTTACTATAGCATTCAGCCAACCACTTGGTTCGTATTATTATATTGCGCTAAGGATTCTAAGCTGTGAGATGATGTTGTACAATTTTAAGAGGATTCGCTTCATTCTAAATTATTTCAACTTTACATTGCTAATAATTACACGCTGTCATTAAGTCCTTATGAAAACTAAACAAAAGTATTCTAAACAAGAATGAGGGCTTTTAACTAAATAATTATTTGGATATTAGATAATTAGTAGTTATTGTTTGGATTGGCAATGTTAGGCCCCAGATGACTTTGTTAGCTTATGCAAGACAATTTTGAGTGGGTACATCGACAATGCCAAAAGCCAACGCAGTATCAACTGTTGCTGCACCAAAGTAAAATCTTTAAGTGAATCTCATGACGACCCGCTGCCCAACCCAATAAACAAACCCTAAAAACCTTTCAAATGTGGCTGTTCAAATGAAGCATTACATTATAAGTCAAATTGTATCAATGTGAGCTGGGAGACATTTGAATGCCAGGATGTGGTCACATGCAGGCAAATTTATCTGTTTTGAACAAATCAAAATATGCAGTTCTGGCAACAATAGCCTGTTTTGTATGTACTGCCCAAAGCTGGGTGTCTGAGCGGTAACTGTTCATTTGTTAACGCAAAATGAACCAAGTAACATTAATATAATGTAATGTTACAAAAACATGCTTAATACTGCTGAACTGTACTGTATATCTAGAGACCAACAAGTTGACCAGATGAACACATTTCTGACTTGCAGTTTGGGGGAACTGCATTAAATCATCCGTAAGAACAGATTCGCTACTGCAGTTATATAAATACCTGTAGTATAATATCTATGCAGAACCTACATTATAATTCCTTATGCATTTAGATCTTTACATAGACTTTGATTTTGTGCCAGTGTGGTTTTTCCACATCCACACCTTTATGGTAAAGTATTTAATAACCCCTTTCTCTCAGACATACAATTACACAATTGCTATCTACTGTCTCGGCTCCTTTAACATAAAACACAAAGCATTTTGATCTTTTTCAAGCTACTCATTTACGAAGGAACAAAAAGACAGACCAATTCACTGTTATTTTAACTTGAATATGGGCCAAAGTGCTTAATATTTTTTGGCATGAAATTTGGATACCCTTTAATGCCAATGAAAGACGTGTGTTTGAACTTGGAATAATTAATTGTGGTGAAGAAAGTAACAGATTTGCTTGTATTTCATATCATGTTCATCCTTGTCGGATGCAGTTATTTGATCCCAGTCATGCATGGTTAACGTAATCCAAAACAAACATTCAGATGACAAGTTGACGGACTCAAAGCAACCGTAACATAATATTTGTTTTATTCAGGGTTTGTGACTGGTGTGGATCCTCATTAGTCATGTTCTGACAGAAATCCACACATGCACACATACACACATTATTCCCAGAAACACAGTTAGTGTAAGAAACAGAGGGTCAGTTTGCTAATTCACCGTATAATACACACAGTGCTGGGCTGGGTAGTATGTGAAATCCTTGTGAAATTGTTTTTTTTGTGTTCACCATTAAGGTTTACTTAATCAGAACCTTTAATTCAAATATTTGTCCTGACAAAACAGGTTTATGGTTAAAATTCCTTATGTTAGTTTTGAGGAAATCAGAATAGCAATATTAAAAAGGGTTTAGTGCCAGTGAAGTTTTTAAGTCGAGTCAGGTGGGTACATACAGTTAGGTCCGGAAATAATTGGTCACTGACACATGTATTTTTATCTTGGCTGTTTACCAATATATATTCAAATTACAGTTAAATAATGAATTGGAGCTCAAAGTACAGTCTCTCAGCTTTAATTTGAGGGTATTTACATCCCAATTGGAGGGAGGATCTAGGAACCAGGTTATTGTAAATTTTTTCCCCTCAAAGATTTCAGTTTCATTTTCAATTGAATTATTTACATTATATGTCACATTACAGGTGGAAAAGGTTCTGACATGATATATCTTTGTCTGATTTTTTTACATCACAAAAACCTGGTATTTTAAAAGGGGTGTATAGACTTTTTATGTCCACTATATATCATTATCCAAGTCTACCATAAAGAGAAGCCTTAATGAGAGCAAATACCGATTATCAGTGGAGGCAGTGTTATGGCATGGGCATGCATTGCTTCCAATGGCACTGGGTCACTAGTGTTTATTGATTATGTGACAGAAGACAGAAGCTGCTGGATGAATTCTGAAGGGTTTATGGATATATTACCTATTCAGGCGCAAACAAATTCAGCGCTTCACTTAACGGATGGACAGTAACCCGAAACACACTGTGAAAAGCAACCCAGGGGTTATTTAAGGCAAAGAAGTGGAATTTTCTACAATTGCCGAGTCATTTACCTGATCTCAACTCGATTGACCATGCATTTTGTTTGCTGAAGACAAAACTTAGGGCAGAAAGTTCCATGAACAAACAACAAGTGAAAACAGCTGCAGTAAATGCCTGGCAAAGCATCACAAAGGAGGAAACCATTTGGTGATGTCCATGCATTACAAACTTCAAGCAATCATTGCCTGCAAAGTATTAAAAATGTAAAATTGTATTTATGATTGTGTTAATTTTTCCAATTACATTTGAGCCTGTTTCATACATTTTATGAGGAAAACAGAAAGAGAGTAGTGACAGCACTTCAGTCTGCGGCAGGTTATGCAACCATCAACCAGGTTTTGAGTTCCATCAGTCTATTTTGAGGCAAATCATTTACAAATGGATAGCAATTTACATGTATTTAGCAACTATGCCTAGGAGTGGACGCCCTTCCAAGATATCCCCAAAAGCCACAAAAAATTATATATCTGGTAAATATCTGGCATTCATCGGAGGGTGGCAAGAAAAAAGCCACTGCTGTGAAAAAAAGAACTGCCTGTGTTAACTTTTCCAGAGACAAACCTCAGGGTTTATGTAATTCCATTCTCTGGAAAGTTTAGTCCACAATTGACCTTTTTGGTCACAATCAAATCTGTTATGTTTGGCACAAACCCAACACTGCCTGCCATCAAAACAACCTTAAGCAGTCAAGCATGGTGGTGGGAATGTCATGATCTGGGGCTGCTTTTCCTCATCTGGACCTTGTTGATTGCACATCGTCAAGGAAACCATGAATTATTTTACGGAACATCAGGCCATCAGTCAAGGAGCTAATGCTGGGCCAAAAATAGGACTTTCAGCAAATCATGACCCAAAGCATTTAAACAAATCTGTCAAAGAATGGCCCAGGCGAAAGATTTGTCTTTTGGATTGGCCAAGTCTCAGGCTTAATCCTATCAAAATTCTGAGGCAGGACCTAAAACGGGCAGTACAACCCTCCAACCTTACTCAGTTGGCTGACTTTTATAAGAAGGAATGGCTAAAACTCCTTCAAAAAAGATTTCAAAGACTGGTTAGTGACTGTAGGTGATATTTACTAAGTTATCACTGCCAATGGAGTTACCACAAGCACTTATATTTTTGCACACATAAAATGTTGTTAAACAAACCAATTTGGTTCAATAAACTATGATAATATATCATCTGTTTTTACACATGTATAGCTCATACATAATAGTATAAGTAATCATTTTCTTAATATGTCTAGGTGTAATTACACAGTAAATTACACTTGAAATAGAATGTTGCCCATTTTTCAGTTTGATTGAGTTTTTTTGTGTATGTACCTCATGTATTTGCTGTGGTAATACCTTTCTTGTTTTCACAGTTACAAAAAACAACTGACCATACACTCAGTCATCATCCCTTTTTGTGCATGTGCAAATTACAGTTTTTCTTGTTGCATGAACTTGGCTCCCTCCTTGCCTGGTCTGTAGGTCTAGCTCAGTAAAGCAGCTGTTTTGTTTCAACCAACCCTCGCACGGACACTCAGGTAACCACAATAGCTCCAGGGTTGGAATCATTAGCCTTTGGCTTGTTAACTTGTTTATTGTGCCTAGGTTGTAAGGTTGTTCTATGCTATTGATGATATTTAGATCATTTATAGTTATAGTATACCGCTTATCATATTGCAGGGGGCCTCAATTTACTGTAATGTCATATGGTTGCTAACGAGAGGGCAGGCCCGGCTAATGTATTATATAGTTTGCCCAGCCCTGATAGCCTCTGTCTTTCCCTGTGTCAGACAGAATAAACCAAGTTCTCAGTTCTCAGCACAACAGGTATTTTGAGTGCCAGAAAACAATGCCAGTAATGTCTCCTAGGTGCAGCATGCTGACAACATACTGGCCTCGTAGCTCATCACGCTGCTGAGGTGTGCGGTTATTGCCTGTCCACGCCCTGTTTGTTGTCTGTTACCTGCTGAGGTGTGCGGTTATTGCCTGGCCACACCCTGTTGGTTGTCTGTTACCTGCTGAGGTGTGAGGTTATTCCATGGCCACACCCTGTTGGTTGTCTGTTTCCTGCTGAGGTGTGAGGTTATTCCCTGGCCACACCCTGTTGGTTGTCTGTTTCCTGCTGAGGTGTGAGGTTATTCCCTGGCCACACCCTGTTGGTTGTCTGTTAATGCTTGCTTATGAAGCGGATTCTGTGGTATCTGCAGTCTGAGTGGTTTAAATCGGGTTCAATGCCTAAAAATTCCCTCTTAATCATGCCATCAGTAGTCGTCTAATCCCTTGCTGAAGGAGTATATGACTTTAAAGTATCAATACGGCAACCTAAACCACAATTTATCTCACCTCGAGGTCAATAACCAGTATTAACCACAATCATCAAAAATAATCAAAAAATTATAAGAGGATAGGAAGCAAGCCGAATTCCCCCTGAGCGGTGTGTAATAACAGGAGGACCAAACTGTAGGATGGGAGGCAGGATGGCTGTACATACAGTTAGTGTGGATGAAACACACAACAAACAGCGACCCAACATCCCTAGATAGCAGACTGGCTAATTACAGACTGAACAAAGATAGAGGGAAGAAAGCAGTGATAGAATAGGCTGATAGGAGAGAAAGAGAGAGACAGATTGAATGACTCTGACATAAACATTTGAACTTACACACACAGATGGAAATAGAGAGACAGAAAGAAGAGAAAAGATTGGGACGGAGATACTGCTTTACAACTTCCTTCAGACAGACAGCTGAATGTGAGAAGATGCTCCTCTCTCCTTTTAATTAGGCCCAATTACAAGGCCAGCCCGCCGGGCCTTTTTACACGCTAAGCACTAGCCCCCTCATGCATGTTTATGGCTCTGAACCAACCACTTATTATGGAGCTGGAGTGTTGCGCAACCCCATGGCCTGGGCCTGAAAAGTTCTTCATGGTTGTCTTTGTGGTTTTAATGACAACTGAAAGCATGAGAACTGCAATGAAAAGAGCCTTGCTCTCAGCAGTGATCCTGACAGGTTCTCACAGTTGGTTGGTTCGCACGGGACAGTGCCGCTCTTATGTCTCCCATAGATCATTATGAGTGCCACAATATCTTTATAATGTTGTTGTGTCGAGGGGGAGTGAGAGAGACTAGACTTAATGAGTCGATGGGCTGTCTCTGAGATTATGTACAAGGCTGCGCAAAGATACGTTAGAAACTTGAGTTACCTTGATGAAATCAGACATTATTTACGTGCGTGTTTCTACTCCTCAGTAGTTACACCGGTCGTTCTCTCTTTTCTGAATCCTCTGGATACTTTCCCCAATCTCAGTCATTCTCTTGCCTTCCTACTCTCTTCCCGTCTCTTCCAAATTCTTCTACCACCGGAGCCACCCTGGTGTTCTGCCATCATCCACACCAGTAGATGTCTGACTCAGCCGTGTTCTTATTAGCAGGAGATGGCAGGATCAGAGGCCTGGCCTGGGCTCAGCTCTTACAGCAGCACCATGTCTAATCTGCTCCTAGTCCCACTAAATGCAAACCACAGTTGTTGGAAAACCTTGATCATCTTGCTAACGCGGAAAGGCTCATAGGAAAAGGAGATGCTGTTGGTTTAGCCCGAGTCATGTCTGTCGCTAATCATTTTTTAATGGCAGTTATCCACAGGTGATATTCAGTTAGCGGTGGTTGTTTTTTGAATATCTACAGAGTGTCCCCCCTGGGTATTGCACGGTCCACCTACTATTGAAAGGGTTCTCATGAATGGATGGCATCCAGAAGGTGTTTCTCTCCCTTTACTCTGATGCAGGATGCCCTTGGCATCCAGGCGTCCGATTGGATTGGTTCAAATGGGAATGCTTGAGTTCCGCTGCGGCATTGAGCGTTGGAGAGAACTTGCACTGGGCAGGGCAACTCTCTGGCATGCGGTGTCAAGGCCTGGCACAGACACTCCTGTCACCAAGTGTTTCTCATGGTGGGTGGGGGGTGTGGTGAAGCAAGGGTATAGCTGAGGTGGAAGGGTAGCAGCTGCCGTACATTAAGTGCCAGGATGACGTCATCACAGCGAGGGGATGTCACCGTGTCACTCCCCTACATACCGTCATTTGCTCCATATTGTTGAAGTGTTCTCAGGGATATCACCTCATCTGAAAACACACATCTGACTAGCTTGTGCAGGCCTATGCAGTGTTGCCCTTGTCGAAAATGGCTGTGGTTGTCACGTCCTGGCTATGCCCCTAGCCATCTTTGTGCTGGCTGGGGCCATAGTCAGGACGTGGCCAATAGAGGTGCCTCTAGCCACCTCTATGCACTTGGGTCTCCCCAATTGGAGGCTGGTGTTGTGTATTGCCTCCAATTGGGGAACCTATTTAAGTTGACTGTTTTGAGCACATGGGTGTGGTTTATTTTGGTTGTTAGCCATAGGCTACACAACCAGTCATATTGTCTGCTTTGAGTTTGTATGTTTGTTTCTTTTGTTCCATTATTAAACCATGGATTATTACCTCCATACCGTCTCTGCGCCCGTGTCCTTCCAGCAATATGACAGAATAAACCACCTAAAGGACCAAGCAAGACGGAAGGCCAAAAGGCAGCCCCAAGATTTCTTTTGGGGGGTGCTAGATGGGTGCATGCAGGACGCCCTGCAAATGGCCTGCAGGGCGTGGGAGCGCGCTCGGGAACTCCTGGCCCAGAAGCGGCAGCCAGCGCCCCGCTCTGCCCAGAAGCGGCAGCCAGCGCCCCGCGCTGCCCAGAAGCGGCAGCCAGCGCCCCGCGCTGCCCAGAAGTGGCAGCCTGCGCCCCGCGCTGCCCAGAAGCTGCAGCCTGCGCCCCGCGCTGCCCAGAAGCCGCAGCCAGCTCCTCACGCTGCCCCACGGAGGACTGTCCGCCGTTGATGCCGCCCACGGAGGACTGGCCACTGTTGACGCCGCCCACGGAGGACTGGCCGCCGTTGACCCCGCCCGCCACGGAGGAGTCGCCGCCGTTGACGCCGCCCGCCACGGAGGAGTCGGCGCCGTTGACGCCGTCCACGGAGGACTGGCCGCCGTTGACGCCGCCCACGGAGGAATGGCCGCCTGCGCCGCCGCCAGCCACGGAGGACTGGC